>CAUYQG010020085.1:0-126540 GCA_963574415.1 Tarsius wallacei | reverse complement strand
AAGTAGGAAAGTTCAATGGAAAGAATTTCATATTGCTATATGGAGAATAAAGAAACAAGAAAAAATTTTCCTACAGCAACTCTAAAATCACCTGAGAGTTCCTTGAAATTTTATTTCACTCAGATGAGATTCAGGAAAATGTTTAGGTGCTACTATGTGATATTTACACATGAAATTCACATTATTTCTGCCAGTATTCTTTTAAAAGTCCTTAATTCTGAATGTTTTTTGCAGATATTCATTATAAGAAACAAATGTTTCTAGGTGCCCATTCCAAGGTAAGAGGAGACAATAGTCATGGCAGGAAATACTAGGCTTTTTTGGCCTAAAATAAACAATAGGCCCTAAATTTAAAAAATAAGATGATGAAGCTAAAACAAATATTACACATCTTTTGTCTCTTTATGTATTTATCCGTGAATGAAAACGTTCCTGGTAAAATACTTATGAAATAACTGTTAGCTGGGAAGAGGATTTTTATTTATGTATTCTTTTAGTTTGGTTACCTAAAGGTAATTTTTTTTAATGGAAGAAATATAGGTAGATGAGTATGAAAAGTGAAGATATGGCTTCTTCAAACTTGTAAGTAACATCTCACCATTTTTAAGTAACATCTCACCATTTCTTCTTTTTTATGCAATTAAAGGAGAAGAAAATCAATTTACTCTCTAGAGAAAAAAAATAAAAGCACAGTCAATTATTGAGGAGAAAACTGGAAAGTGGAGTCAATTTTAAGAAAAAAAATAATTTTCTGCAACCTAACCAGGAGAAAAATCCATTCAGAGTTTGTGCATGCAGCTTTCTGTATTCCAGTAGACTTTGAATAGGTAAGGTGTAGGGAATGATGAATGTATTACCCACTATCATTAGTGAAGGGCACCAGGGTTAAATACGGGTTTCACACTTTTCAGTGACTGACTATCAGAGAACACAACAGCAACCCTCAGATCTTCTGCACTGCGAGAAGCAATGCAAAGGATATTGTTTGCTGTTGCTTAGCACCCTGTGATTTGCAACTTAATTTAGAGTATACGTTTTGCCATAGGCATTTACCCCACTAGCACTAAGGTTACATAAGAAAAATGACTTTTAACATGCCAAGGTTTGGCACCCAACTAGACAGTGCTTGAAAAATTTATTAAATTCTGCTATTGTCTTTCATAAGATTTTATTTCGAGGTTATAGGAAACAACACATAATCTTTCTGGAAAATGAACATTTCTGTGTTCTTCTTTTTCAGAAGAGACTTAAGATAGAGTCAACTAATATTTATGAAATTGATATTTATATGATCATTTGGGATAATTATTATCTTGAGTTCTTACAAAGAAGCAATTTCAAACTTAAAGAAATTATTGACTTAACCAGAGACAAGCAGCTGGCTTGGCCTTAGTTGAAGCTCTCTGGACAAAATAGTGAATAATCTAAAGTAAGCAAATAGGGGACAGTGAGACAAAATGAGCACCTGCCTGCTAAGAGAATTTTTTTCATTACTTTTAGGCCAGTTATCAGATACTATCTTGAATGGAAAATGATAAGAATAACAAGAACAAAATTAACACTTAATATTATCGAATGTTTATGTTGTAGCAGGCCCTATGGTCACCACTTTGCCTGTCTCATTTCACCAAACACTTGCAACAATCCTAAGGGAGAGATGCTATTATTATCATAACTTTAGAGATAAGGAAAGTAAATTTGAACCTCAAAATTTGTGCGGCAAAATAGTCAGTGATAACTCAGTCAAAAAACAGTTCAAAAAACTCTGTCTCTTAATGGGAAGAAACTATAAATATCTTAAACAAATTATTGTTTACATTTTCCCTTTATGTATATCCACAACTGTTACTTGTGTAAAAATGTTTAATCTTATACTGTCTCTTTCAAGAAATACAATATACAATACTAAGTAATAAGAAAGCACTGTGTTACAGATTAATGTTGACATCATTTCTTTCTTAGAGATATGTAAAAAACAAGTGCATCTTATAATATGTGAATTTTATACTTGACAAAATTTAGTACTTGTACTCTACAAAACTGTTAGTACTTTAACATCATCACAGAGGAAAATGGATCCAAAAGAAAAAAAATGATTGTCACATATTACTTTATTTTTTACTCTCTAAGTATAACTCAGAGATTGGCCAAGTTGAATTTTATGTCTCTAATTTCTAATATTTGAATCTCCAAAGAATCTCAGTCTATAAGTAAGAATTTGACAGAAGAGAAAAGAAATGTGCCTTTGGTTGACAAATGTAATCACATGTCTGTTGTCTCCAACAAGAGAATGTGAAACATTATGATTGCATGAGGTAAGTCCAGTAAGGCTCAGTGTACTGGAATTCCATGGTCCATACACATCTTTCAACTAATTTAATATGAAATCTCAAAAAGGTATGAAAGACTCATACTATTGTGCTCTAATATTCTTACTCTGTAGCTTGTAAATATTTATATTCTACTTGTAAAATATTTCTTAATATATGAGCTTATGGTGTCTGGTGCTCTTATCAAACTGTAAATCTATCCTGTAGCAGAGCATTGTTATCTTTGTATTCCTAAGCCCTAGAACAATGATAAATATACAGTAATGATTTAGTAAATATTTGTGGAATTGAACTAAATACTACTTTCTTCTTATTTTTCGGGTTACAGGCCACCCTTCAAAGACTTAGATTTGCTGGCACTGACCCAGAGCACAATCTCAAAAGTTTCACATGAGGGGCAGCATTGAAGAGTAGTTACGAGCAAGGGCTTTAGAGTCAGATTAGGTTCATAATTATTATCAGATTAGATAATAATACTCATCTCCTAAGATTTTTAGATTCAATTAAATAGCACATATAAAATATTTAGCATAATGTCCAACATGTTGTATGCATGCTATTAACCCTGCCTATTATTGTTAATATAATTATTAACATCATCCATCAGGAACTCAACAGGAAATGAGTTCACATCAGGTAGTTCAAATGAAGAGACATTCACCAAGAACGATTTACAGGGGTTTGGGCAGTATTCAGGAAGTTAACAGGAGCTACTGGGCAAGCAGAAATCAGCAACAATGGAGAAATAAAACACATTGTTCGGAATGGGCAAGTGGAGAAAATGGTGTCCCTGGAGCCCAGTAAGGTTTGGAGCCTGGAAGAGAGGCCTGGCTGGCAGGATCTGTAATCTTATCATGAAAGAATGCAGATATCGCCAGGAGTGAGGCTCCCAAAGTCAGAAAGGAGTGGATAAGAATCTTTTTCTCCATCTGCCCTCCAATCTCGTGCTCGTGCTTTCCTCCAGTTGAAAAAAACTGGTGACACAATTCAGTAAGCCCTCTGGGAAATTTAAAGGGGCAGGAAAAAAAGATTGATTTGATTAATTTGAAAAAAACAGAGGTGGCAAGTTAGTACAGTCTCCATACCCACATTTGGATAAAATAAAAAAATAATACTTTAATCTGCAAAACTTCCCTTTCAAAAGTCCACCAGCTCCCATGTAAATTTACATGGTTTTCATGAGAATAAATTTAAAAATTTCCCAGTACAACAAAGAAGAAGACATTTGATTGAATCTGAAATACTTGAATATATTATGAGGGCGCATTTTGAAAATGGAATTGAGAAATAAAGCCATTGACAACCAACCTCTGATATATCCTCCCTTATGTTCTAACAGCAAAGATCTTGATGGTCTTCTAAAGAAAAATGAAATGAAAAATTCATTGAAGCCAGACTCTAGAGTAAAAAAGCATTCAGTTTATGCTCAGAAATCATATAACTCTTCAAACCACAGTGGAGCAGCCCACGCTGAGCTGATAATGAAAGGTATTTAAGATACTTTGACCTTGGTTAATACCAGATATAAGAGAAAAGACATTTAGAACAGGATTTAGGAAAGTTTAAAGATAATTTCTTCATCAGTTTCTCTTTGTAGTTCTCTTAGTTCTCTCTTCTCTCTCTCTCTCTTTTTCTCTTTCTCCCTCTCTTCCCCCCTCCTCTCTTTCCCTTCCCAATTTCTCTCCCTCTCCCTCTCCCTCTCCCTCTCCCTCTCTCCTACTCTCCCTCCCTCCTATAACTAGAGTTCTTATACTACTGTCTGTCATATAAAATATAATCTCTGACTCTGACTCTGGAAACATCATCTAGAGATTATTACTTCTTCAAAGTTTCCAGAAAAATCGGGTTTGCTAGTGTACAAGTATACAATAGTTCAAGGCTGCACAAATTGTAACTTTAAAAGCCTTCCTGTAAATTCTTAAGATCAGAAAATTATCATATTTTCTCTAAAAAGTAGTTCTTTTTTCAAAGAGAAATTAACTGTTAGTCAAATTGGCAACCCAGTGTCTGGATAAGGAGAAAACGATACAAAGTTCCTGACCACTTTTCCTCTGGAATCTTCACACCATGAAGCCATCAGAGGTTCTGCACACAGCAGCATAGCCCAGAAAATCATGATTGGCAGTCTTAGTTGGTAAAAAACTGTCATTTGGAAATCAGGAAAAATAATCTCCTTCAGGGTCTGAGACTGGTCAGGTATCTAGATATCTCATTCGGATGTTAACATTCTCAGCACTCTCAAGAAAAAGGAACCAGTTAATTAGAATATATAACTATTTTTATGTTAAAATTATCACATGTATTCTCCAAAATGTATATCATATTGAATTTTGCCTAAAGATGAGGATAGAAAAAAGTTGCTCAATTATTTCCTGCCCATTTATTATTTCTGCATCACCAACAAATTTATTCTAACCATTGTCAATCTTAACTCATTCTAGGCCGTGATATGTTTCTGGCCTGGAATTTTATTAATGTGACTAAAAGAGACCAAAAAAACATTGACAACATTCTGTGAGACAAAGAATGTGATGCTTGATTATATGAGTATATCCTTATCATCTTTTATGGGTAAATCAGCATTTAGTTGTATACAATTTTCTATTGTTCATTTGTGACTCTTCCAACATATGTTTTTTTCTCATTTTCCCCTTTGAAAGACAAAGCACAAAATAATACTGGCCTTTTAGGATGTTAAGAATTAATTAAATTGCTACTGGTCAAGTAACTGTACTCGTAATTTCTTCTTTCTATAGCTGTGTGTATCATATCATCATCGTATTGTGGTCAGCCAAAATTTCGTCCAAATATGAATGTAATTGATTTGTGAGTCACTCTTCTGGGATTTTGAGTACTATTCTATGTGCAGTACATTCATATGCAGTGAAAGTAACTCTTGATTAATATTTTTATAATAAGAGATTATTGAATGTTTAAAGTGCACATTAATGTAAAATCTTAAATTTTTTCTAAGTTCCTACATGGAGCAGCAGAGAAAGAACTCTTGAAACTCCATCCATTTAAGTCACAAAAAGCATCAGTAAGTCACATTAATACTAATGAACAATCTCAATCTTTTTACAGGAACAAACTCAATATTATGTATCCTTTACAACCCCCAGATAGAAAGCTACAAGTAATAAAGGATACTAAAATGAGGCATAAGTGCCTACTATAGATCTAGATCTGGTGTGTGTTTTTATCTGGCCTACTAAATTGACTTAAGCCCCACAACGACATTGGAAGATGTATGAGATTGTATTTCTTATTACCCTATGAAGTATCCTCAATCAAAAAGAAAACAATAAAACCCATAAATATATTATTAAAGTTTCTCAAAAGCACATGTGAATGACAGTTTCAGCAAATGTTTCTTGGACTCACAGATTGCCATACACATTGCAGCCACTTCAAGCAGATGCATAAATATCTACATAGGCCTGCCTGATACATACTATGAACGTGTTTTTAATTTACAGGTAGATTGGCTTCTTACGAAATGTACCTCTCTGTATTTTTTCATATAACTAGCAAAAATGTTTGCAATACTCGAATGACAACTGTGTTAAACAAAAATCAGACAGCCAGAAAACAAATGTTTACACACATGCAAACCCACACACATATATGCAGAATGTGGGTGGAAAAATCAGGAAGTTACTGAATGCATAATTAGTACAATCCTCTTCACTACCATTCTGTTCATCTGGGTATAATCGACATATTTACCAGCTGTTTTTTTTTTTTTTTTTTTTTTTACTTGTATGAATTTAAAGGGGTACAAATACAGTTTTGTTACATGAATTTGGCTTTTAGTGTAACCATTACCCGAATAATATACCTTGTACTCATTAAGTTCTCACCCTTCACCCACTTCTCCTGCCCTTCTAAGTCTCCAATGTCTATTATTCCACACTTTAAGTCCATATGTACACACTAGTTATTTTTATAGGAAGTTTTCTCAGCTGAAAAACTAATTTGGTAAAACTTCAACCTGGAAGATTTCCTGAATTCATTCCTTTTTAAAGACATAACCACTAGCGAAACATACATTGAGATTTAATTTTATGTGTACTGCTATTCCAAAATCGCTCATATATTTTCTATTTATTAGTGATTCTTAGAAATTGACCATTGAAAAGAAGATATACTTTGTACTTTTTTGGGTGTCAGGAAGTCAATTAGTTGTGATAGTTGCTTTTGGAAAATGACAACAATAGGTAAGTAGTAACTACTTTCCTGAGTTTGTTAGTCTTAATTTGGAAGTCTTTTGAATTCAAGTGTCTCTTTTGGACTGCCCTCCTGCTCACTACTATTGAAACCACACAGGAGTATTTCCTTTAATTAATTAGGGTATAATTAAACAGCAGGTACCCGAGCAGAAGCTAGAGAGCCAGTTCCATCTGTTCTGCAGGGTCTCATGATGGCAACAAGAGAGTTCCCTCACATATTTTACTTTGAGCGTTTTTTTAATTTCCAGGTATCTCTTTTATAAAATGTCTTATGATTTCACTTGATAATTTAACACTTCCAAATTAGAGTACCTCCAGCATTTACTCTGATAACATACAAAAAATGATTATATTAAAGAAAGACGAAAGTGTTCATAAAATTCAGATCAGCAAACACAATTAAAAGAATATATCATGCACTTATTAATGTAAAATGGTAGGCAGACACCATTCCTTGAAAGCAATTCATTTTAATTTGAAGATAGAGGGAATTTAAAGATACAGAGAAGATTGACAACGTTCTAGAATGTAAAGTGTGGGA
This sequence comes from Tarsius wallacei, assembly GCA_963574415.1. Classification (NCBI taxonomy): domain Eukaryota; kingdom Metazoa; phylum Chordata; class Mammalia; order Primates; family Tarsiidae; genus Tarsius; species Tarsius wallacei. Next base: position 119,437 of record CAUYQG010020085.1, on the reverse strand, counting down.
CAAGCTTTATTAGATCTTATTTCTTATCTGGAAGAGACCCTGATCTTTCTAGAAACTGGGAATATAATTTTTGCTACAAGAATCTTTCTGAAAACACTGAATGAAAGTGTAATATGTTATACTCAGATATTAAGACACATATCACTTGCTACTCTATTATAATTTTTATGAATCACTCTTATTTCTTTTGTACGAGTATAAGTTCCTTGAGGGGAATAGGACTATTGGATTTATTTCTTTATCGCCATAGGAGATACTGAAGTGTTTGATCCTTATTTGATAGATGGTTCAATAATTCAATCAGCCATGTTTTTTTCTCCACTCATCGTATTCTCCTACTCACTACCTTGCTCATGGATGGTAGCTTGTTCAAATCTAATGAAAGCTAGAGCTTTGGTTGATTGTCAGGGTCATCTATTGATGCTTTTTGAAAATAAAACATGTATTCAAATTTCATTTCAGAATGCTTACCTCTTAAATGGAAAGAATGGTTTTAATGAATATCACGGAGTGCAGGATATTAAGGGAGATGGCAAAAATAAAGGCAATCCATGGTTTGAGTTTGTAATAGGTGCCTATTTTGTTTGAATATTGGAAAAATAATTAAATGTATTTGCCTACAATGGGAAGTAAGATAAAACAATAACCCACTTAACTTTAACTTTGGCATTAGGAGATTAAGAACCAAAGCACAGCCGGGCTCTGTGGCTCAGCCTGTAATCCCGCGACTTGGGAGGCTGAGATGAGTGGATTGCCTGAGCCCGCAGGTTCGAGACCCGCCTGGGCAACTTGGCAAGACCTCATGTCCACAATAAATCAAAAAAAAAAAAAAAAAATCAGCCGGGCGTGGTAGTGCGCTGTAGTTCCGGCTGCTCGGAAGGCTGAGGCGGAAGGATCGCCGGAGCCCAGCAGGTCGAGGCTGCGGTGGCCGGGAGCGGCCACTGCACTCCAGTCTGGGCCACAGTGAGACTCCAACTCAAAAAAATAAAAAAAGAAAAAGAATCAAAGCACATATTAGCCTTTTTAACGTAATTAGTAAACTGAACCACAATCCACTGATTCAATGAATATATATTAATCTTATGGGGTGAATAAACACAACCTAATCCCTAACCACATATTTTAAGTATATTTAATAAAATAATAAAATATTTTTAGGGCCGGTATATAGAAAAAGAGGTAAACAACGCAAGAGCAAGCAGTAGAGGCATTTCGCCAAGTCAAGGACACAAGAAAATGACCCTGGTGTTGAGATGAGAGTAGTAAGTTGAACTCCACCGGATGGAAAAGAATGAATTTCTAAGGAAACTAGATCTGCAAAACCTATTTGTAAGTGTTGGTAAGTCATAATACTATTGCAATGGTTCAAATGAGGGATGATGCTGGGTGGTGGTGGAGAGATGGAGTTAAATAAGCGGATTCCAGAGATATGTGCAAGTATTTTCACAGGACATCATGATGTCTTATACACTACTGTGAGTTTCATCAGTTTTTAATATATACACAAAACATGACTTGTGAAAATCAAATAAAGTTAATATGAAAATTATTTTTAGATGATACACATTAAAGAATAATCTGCTACATATCATTTTCTATATGTAAAAGTCAATGCTATATATTTATCTCGAAAGAAAAGTTAGAAATGTCTAGGCTGCCAGCAGGTGAACAGGGTATGCTTTATAAAAGTTAAAGGGAAGTCAAAAAAGTTACTGAGTGAGGACGATGGAGTTATGTGTGTGTGACCGTTAACAATATAACAGTCTAAGTGGCTATATTTAAGATTGAAGACCTTAATACAGACTTTATAGCAACAACATCCTATGTACCAAAAGTTGCAAAAAAAAAAAAAAAACAACAACCAAAACCCTATTTTTCTAATTTATAATATAATAGAAATGCAGGTACAGGTGTCTTTTTTATATAACAACCTCTGTTCCTTTGGGTAGGTACCCAGTAGTGGCATTGCTGGGTTAGATGGTAGATCTACTTTTAGTTATTAGTTATTTGAGTAAGCTCTATACTATCTCCCATAGAGGTTGTACTAATATACACTCCCAACAAGTGTATTAGTGTTCCCTTTTCTCTGCATCCGCACCAGCATCTATTGTTTTTGATTTTTTAATAACAGCCATTCTGATTGGTGTAAGTTGGTATTTCATGGAGGTTTTAATTTACATTTCCCTGGTCGATAGTAATGAGCATTTTTTAAATGTTTGTTGTATATTTTTCTTTGAGAGATGTCTATTCGTGTCATTTGTTCACTTTTTGGTGGGGTTGCTTTTTTCTTGCTGATCTGTTGAAATTCTTTGTGGATTCTAGATATTAGTCCCTTGTGAATATCTTCTCCCATTCTGTAGGTTGCCTGTTTGCTCTGTTGATTACTTATTTTGCTGTGCAGAAGCTTTTTAGTTTAAGTCCCACTGATTTATTTTTGTTTTAGCTGCATTTGCTTTCAGGACTTTAGCCATGAATTGAAAAGATGTGGAATCAACCTAAATGTTCATCAACTGATCAGTGGGTAATGAAAATGTGGTGTATATACACCATGGAATGCTATGCAGCCATAAACAAAAATGAAATAATGTCTTTTAGAGTAACATGGGTGGAGCTGAAGATTCTCATCCTAAGTAAACTGACTCAGAAACAACCAGACACCACTTGGCCTCACTCATGTGGGAGCTAAATGGGCACAAAGATGGAAATACTAGACACTGGGAAAATCAATAATGGAGGAGGAAGAAGGGAGATAGAGTCCAGAGCTACCTACAAGGCACAATGTTCACTGAGAAATAGGCCACCTGAGACCCAGTCCCCACCACTACACAATATGTCCATGTAATGAATGCATATGTGTACCCCCTGAATCTAAAATTTTTTAAAATAAAATTAATTAATAAAATATAAATAATTAACTTTCATGCCTTAATATAATTTAAAGATTAGCAACTACAGGATAGGACATTGTACAATATAGACATGGGTCATTAAAGGAGATAGGAATAAAACAGCAAAATTTACCAGGAAATTCAAAAGTAATATAATAAAAAATTAGACTAGAAAAAGTATTCAAATCATTGTTAACCACATCTTACTCATTATGTAGGATAAAAGGACATTTTAACTTTTTCTGCTACAACTGCAGAAAATGCATAGTAACAAATGATACAATAAATCATGCTACTGTTTTCACCTACTCCAGAAAACTTTTCAAATACCTTTTGAAAACATTTCATATTTTCAAATATCTCAGTTACGCTCAGTATTGCTGGCATTATCATCTATCTATCAGAAACAGTGACCCAATACATGTCAAATTTTTAAATGAGAACAAAATTATTTTGCATGGATCAGTTTTATTTTCCTACAGATATCTTTTTTTCTAGAATCTTCTTACTCCTACTTCAATCTGGTGGCTATGCTGCCCTAAGGTCTTCAACCTGGGACTCTCTTCACTGTTGTCATAGCTTGAGTATCTATTTCTTAGGTTCCCAATTTTGGTTTATTTTCTTGTCATAGTGGAGATCATTTTGAAGTCTTTCCAAATTTTTCCATTTCATTCTTCTAACTCACAATTAATAAGAAACTTGGGTGGAGAATTCTGGATTTTGCTCTACTGTCTTCTAGTGAAGTGGAGGATCCTTATGCATTTTTTTATTCTTCAACCTTTGTCTCTGACAAGTCTTCCTCTTATTTGGCTGTGTTTTATTTTACCTCTGATGTTAAAAATGTCATAATAATATAATTTAACATTGGTGATTATTTTGTATAGTTTGAGACACGTTATGAAGACATGTTTTCAGATCTGAAAATGTTATGTTATTTATTTGATAATTTTCTATCTTTCAGTTTATTAGAAAATATGTAAGACTTCCAACACTGGATTTACATTCTACTTTCCTATATATTTTGGCTTTTTATTCCCACTCTCATTTTTTTCTGCTTTACTTTTAACATTTTTGTTCAATTAAATCTTGCAACTTTCTTGCTGATTTCTAAAATATTTGGAATATCATCTTTTTCTTTTCCAAAATATACATTCTAAATAAATTTTATCTCAGCATCTTGGATTTATATTTGATTTTTATTTTTATTTGATATTTATTTTTATTTGATCATAAGTACATTTTTCATCTTATGCTAATACACACATCACGTAGACACAAAGATGCGCACAATTATACTGAAAAATACTTTCATAAAGCAGTATTTAACCTTATACTTGACATGTATTTTGATATTGTACATTCTTTTTATTTTTAGTGCTAATTTACATAAGTCATTTTATTATTTCTCATTGAGTTAGCTACAGTTTGGTTTGTGAGAAGGGGGCAGGGAATGCACCACCGTAATATAATAAAGCTTTGAGCAGGTCTTTCCTTTAAGGCAATTTTAAATATCAGTGTTTGAAAGTCTTTCAGTTACTGTAAAGAATTCTCCAGATGTTTTACTGGCAAAAACACATTTGTGTGTCAGTCTTCTCACTGCTGCATAGTGGCAGAAAGATCCTTTACTCAGTGTGCTGTTTCACATAAACCTTTCATTTCAGTCTTCTGTAGTATCGCTAACTCTCTGCTGTATTTGGGAACCCCAAACTAGAGCATCAAGTTCAGCTCTTCCAGGAACAAACCTGGTGATGAGGAGAGTTTCCTAGCTGCGCAAAGTGAGAAAGGTTTATTAGCTTCACTTTACATCTAGCTTTTTGTTTTGTTTTGTTTTTTGTTTTGTTTTATTTTGAGACAGGGTTTCACTCTGTTGCTGAGGCTGGAGTGCAGAGGTGTGACTACATCTCACTGCAGTCTTGAACACTTGGGTTCAAACGATAATTCCTCTTCAGTCTCCTGAGTAGTTACCCCTGGCTCAATTTTTAAATTTGTTTGTAGAAATGAGATCTCACTATATGCCCCAGGCTGGTCTCAAACTCCTGGCTCAAGTGATCCCCTTGCCTTGGCCTCCCAAAGCACTGAGATAACAAGTGTGGACCACCGTGCTTTGCCCTACCTAGATTATATAAATCAATCTAGAATAGATTTGGCTACAGCAGCAAACAACCCCAAATCTTCAACTTCAACTTCAAATTAAAATAACAAAGTTTAATTTATTAATTATACTACATACCTGTCACAAACTGTGTTCCACTTCTGCTCATCACATTTAGGTACTCATGATGATGCAATATCAATATGTTAAATATTGCTGGGCACCATTCTGAAGAGGAGAGAATTCTCTGGAGTACCTCACATTGGCTATTGTTTTCTCAAATGAGAAGTGACCTAAGTTACTTTTCCCACATCTAATTAGCCTGGATGAATCTCATGGCCCCACCACTCATAAGACGTTTTTGGAAGTGCAATCTTATCCATGCCCAGGTGAAAAAAGACTGAAATTATTTGGTCAAGTCATAATACTAACTATATAAATATTTGATAACTTTCATCTCCCTCACCTGAGTGTCTTCAGCCTTATACCTCCCACATATCTCCCTGTAAAGCACCTTGGGCACTTCTCATTAATAAGCCTTTTTACACAAAGACACCAACTTATGCATCTTGGATTTGTTGGTATCACTGCTTCTCTTCCTTCAAACCTACTGCTCTCATGCCTGCCACTCTTTGCCTTAGAAGACTTGCACAATGTGATTTTTTTTCATAATTCAATATTTTTTATTGTGATATTGTGGGGTACAGTTAAGGGTTAGGTACACAAATATGCCTCGTTCAGGCACCCTTGTTGATAAGAAGTGTCCCCCCCATCCCCAGACCGGTATTTACTACCATTAATCCCTTCCCCTATCCCTTCCCCCCCCATAGTTTCCCACCACTGTCAGTCAGTTCATCTTAATACAGTATAAACAGTATTATAATTTTCAAATGGTTTTACTTTGATTTATTGTAAATGACATTGAGTTTTATAGTTAAAAGCTATAGTTTTCTTCACTTTGATAATTGACATTAAGTTCCCATAATGGGTCATATATTTTGCTAGACTTGTAGATTTTTAAAAAGAATGAGAAAAAGACAAGTCTCTACCCTCAAGAAGCTACAATGTAGAAGGGAAGATAAACAATTAGGATACTGTGTGAAGAGCATTGTAATAGGATGCAGCAAAGGATGCCATGAGAACATATAGGAAGTCTCCTTAACAAGCAAATCACATAATGATTTACAATGAATCTTCAGTCAATGAAAACTGCCAAATCTTCATCACATGTGCCAACCTTCCCTCATCTTATCCACTAGTTTAAACCTAAGCATTCTAATTAATCTCTTTGGTTTGCTTGTTGAGATTTTTTCGGATTCTGATTTGCCCATGAAAAGTTTTAGCTGGCATTTTACCATCATGCCATTTACAATTTGCTTAGCAAATTATTGATATGATTATTCAAGTACTGGGCTGCCCAAATCGGATAAAATTCCTGGGATAGATTTTTCAGGCAGCTCTGGGAGCAATAACCAGGTCCCTTACCAGTGCGCTGAAGATTGTTCTTCTAGTTTCCTATCTGCTTCTAGAACAGAGAAGGGTTGAGGGGTTACCAGGGCATTAGAGAGATGCACAGAATAAGAATAAGGTCATGATAAGCAACTTAGGCAGCAGAGGTGGGGCAGGGGTGGCAGTAGTAGCTATTGTTTGTTTTCCTTTTTCTTCTTTTTCATCCTTCCCCTCACCCCATAAAAGCTGCATACTCTCTTCAAGAAACGAATAAACGTTTATGTTTTTAGTTGAGTTGAAAATGACAAGATATCATTTAAACTGCTGCATCTCAATTTATTTCTCTTTAAAATGGAAAAAATAAAGCTGGACACTAAATGAAAAATTTTAATTCCTTGGCATGTTTTGTAGGGAAAAGAGTTTAAGAAATGTTGGAGATTAACTTCTGTTTTAAAACGTTTGTGGTACAGAAGGGAAAAAAGTGTATCCAGCAGTGTGACCACTTGTGACTTCATACCAGGGCAAGCGCTGTGTTATCTGGGTTTTTCCTATGATGTCATTCGGGATTGGTTATTTTTAAGCACATAAGCACAAATATTTATTTCTTGGCTGCTAGTTTTCTGTCTCACTTCAGTTGCTATTTTAGCAATTGCACTATAAATCACAGTGCTGTGATCTCACGGGTGCTAGGAAAGGGAAGGAAGAAAGGGCAGAGACAAGCCTGCCAATGACATGTCTGGAAGGCAGGCAGGGAGTCTGCCATGAGGGCTGTTAGCAGGCAGAGGGAGCAGGGAAGCAGGCAGAAGCAAACTCAATGAAAATGCTGGCCTGTGGGATGGGCTTTTTGTATTTGTAGAAGAAAAGTGAGGTTCTTTAAAATTATGCACTAAAGAAACACATGAAAGCTGCATAATACGAGTGTTTTCATCAACTGGGGGCTTAGTTTGCTGCTTGGTGCTTTCATCGAATCCCTGAAATACCTAACTATTATCTCTTCCCCAGGGCAAAGTCACTCTAATAAATGGCCACGAATCCCTCTGGAGAAGGCTTGCAGGAAGATGTACAGTATGTAGCTGTTAGAGATTCCTTCCTCAAGGAGACCCAGTCCTCCCTCAATCAAGGGGGTCTGGATCTGTGAACTAGCTTGAATCTAGAAACTGGGTGAGAGGACATGGTCATTCACTGTGTGATGACACAAGTCAAGTCAAGACCTGGAAATGTATTATATTGATCAGAGATTGAGCAAATTATGGCCCATCGCCACATTTGGCCTACCACCTATGTTTGTGTGGCACATGAACTAAGAATTACTTTTACATCTTTAAATGGTTGGAGAAAATCAAAGAAAAAATATATTTGGTCACAGAAATTTTTTATAAACAATGTCCACAAATAAAGTTGTATTGAAACACAGTCATGCTCATTTGATTACTTGTGATCTATGGATAATTTTACACTAAGGTGACACTCAGCACGCTACAAATTAAAGTGTTGCAGTTATAACTCAACAGCATTTTGAATGTCATACATATCACTATATTGTGAAATATTTTGTATTGCCAGTTCATACAGTCATGTCATGATAAGAAAATGAGAGAAAGTGGACTTTGCATTCATGCCTTTAAGGCATAGTGAAGAGTGGATTATTTTGTTATCAAATTAAGTGGCAAAGTAATGAGTTCATTGTATGACAGCACTTTTGTTTCCAAGCATATCATTTGTTAACCAAGCAAGCACGGAAAGTTATCTACTAATGGTGAAATTAGTACAGGGAAAATAAATTTGTTTAATACTATTAGTATTTCAGCAAGAATGGTTGCTTGAAGGGTTCAGAACATTGAAAGTAACAATAGTCAATTTAAAAGGAAGGCAGATGATTTTGAGTGATTTTCTTTAACTCTTGATGAGTTGACAGATGTTTATGACACTGTTCGATTGTTGTTTATCCAAGGAGTCAATGCTTGACTAGTTTGAAGTGACTAAAGAATCAGCCACTATAAACAGTCTGTATAGAACAAACGCAGGTGAGCAAATACACAAAAAAGTTGAGAAAGCACTAATTCAGTATAACCTGTGGAATCTGCAATGATATAATTGAGGGTAGAAAAAAAAAACATGTGGATCATAAAAAGGCTTAGGCACACATACAAAGCTCACGAAAATATGAAAATTTTAAGGCATATGTTTATATGTTGCATTATCCTTAGTAGGTATCTTGAGAAAAATATGTGACTCTACCACATGTTATTAAATTAGTAATGTCAATGGTCAACTTCCATTTTCTATTGCAGATTTTACTGTTGTCTATTTCATAACTTTTTGTCAGAAATAGAAGCAAATATTATAATTTTCCATATTACATGTCACTTTTGTGGTTTAACAGTGGTTACGTTTTATTGTAGTAAATATTTTGAGCTAAGAATTAAGATTAAATTTTTTCTGAAAGAGAGGAATTGCCTTATTAAACACTAAAGAGCTTTGACAATTAGCCTTTGGCACAAATGAAATAATGTCTATTGATGAATATAGCCTAAAATTACAAGGCCTTATATATGTGAAGCTTTACTATAGAAAAGTTACTTAGACAGCAACTAACGTTGTTTGAAGTGCAATTAATGTCACTCGGTCAATGTTTAAAACAAAAGTGAGATCTCCACTCCCATATAAATTTGCTATGGATACATTCCCAAGTTCAAACTTCAGTTGCGGCAATGTTTTTCAAACCCCAGTGAAAGTGCAAAGGAAATTTCGATATTTCAAAACTGATTTAGCTGTGCAATTGAGGGAATTCTACTAGTCTTCCATTGAAAGTGATTGATTTGCAATGTAATGGCATACTGAGACAGAAGACAGCTAGAGAGAAAGGCTGCGCAGACAGACAGGTGGGTCCTCTGGTAACAATGTAGCGAACTCCCAGCAGGCCTCTCAGGCTCAGAGTTGGTAAACAAGTTCCCTGCAAGCCTCTCAAGCTAAGGCTTAAGTACTCACTGCCGGGATTGAAAAGCAATCAATAAGCTCACCATTAGGCTTCTACCTCCTGCTAATTGGTCCTTAGTACTGATCAATCAGAACAGCTACAGCACACAGCTAGTACTAGCCAATCAGCTTGGACTTAGAGCTATATAAGCACCAGATTTCCGGCCCTAGACACACAACCCCTTCGGATCCCTTCCCACTGTGGGAGCTTCTCTGTCTTCTCATTAAATCCTTCTTTCTTACTTTCCAGCTGTCCATGTTCCTCATTCTTCCTGGGCATGCCCAAGAAGAAATTCGACCCTGAAGAGCTGTGACCTGAAGAGCTGTAGAGAGCTACAGAAGATCGTCAGAGACTATAGAAGATCGTCAGAGCCCAAGGTGGCTGGCTTGCCAGTTGATGGAGCCGACTGAACCAGGAGAGCTGCCAGAAGAGGGCAAGACTCCGAAGCTGAGACACCCCGGGAGCTAGACTTGCCAGGCCACCAAACCAGCAACACTCTCAGGACCTGACTTGCCAGCCCATTAGGGCCAACACTTCCAGGGCTAGGCTTACCAGCCCCTGGAGACGACCCTCTATGGGACTTGGCTGGCTGACCCATTGAACTGACACTCTCGAAGCCCAGGCTGACCTGAAAAACCCTCATCAATACTAACAAGCAAATATAAGAGAAAAATCTAATGAAATTCCATGAATACCTTCTAAACAATGAACATGCTCAAATAAAATTCTATACTCTTGAATTTGATATTAATATTTGGCAATACCTATCTGCATAAAAAGGTATTTTAAAATATTAGATTAAATGCATAAAAGTTCATTAGCAATAAACATTAATAGATAATATTGACAATTTTGATGATACAAAATACTGACTTTGTACCTGAGTTAAGCAAAATATTATCTCTCCCCCCAAAATAAACATTCCTTTTTCCTCATTAGTAGATCTGTACTACAAAAAAATATATTTAATTCAGAGTATTATATTTAAAATTTTATCAATAAAAATTTTGTGGAAATTTGTGGGGGGTTTTGTTATATTAGTACCCACAAATATCTTTAATTTTGCATATTGGTGTGCAGTCTAAAAAATTTACTATCAGGACCTTTACAGGAAACATAGATCATGTAATATTTTCATAGGTTGCCCATCTATTTCATTCCTAGGGACACCATGATAACCAAAGATCATTATAAGTCAAAAACTTTACAACTACTTCTTTGTCTCTGCTGTACTTTTCTGTAAACACATTTTACTTTGTCTTTGGTGGTAATCACTACCAAATAGCCTGTGTCACTCTGGGATAGCATATTCCCATTGAAATCTCAATGGTGGCATTGTCATCGTCTATGAGGCCTACAGAGAACAGCCATCTATATCACGAGCTATTCAAAGATGATGGTGCTCCTCTCACCAATTAACTTTTCAGTGTTTGCGTGAAGGAAGTGTCTTTGGGCCACTGTAGGATGTAAGGAGTGAGGGCAGGCTACTCAGGTAGTACATTATAAATATTCTTCATCATTCTTGCATTCCTAAAACTTTCCTTCACATTTTACCAAGGAAGGTCAGTCACATCAATATCATTAAACATAAGCCATGGTTGAGTTGATCTACCAACCAAGGAACCTGCTAGAGCCACACCTAACTGCATGAGATGAAATATTAAATCCCGAATCTCTGGTAAGTGCACCATAACAACAGGCTCAATATAATCCAATCCACTGCTGTATTTTATTCTCCTTGGTCTAACACCATTGGAATCCTGGAATACACTCCCACACATATTATTTCAGGCTTTTGCCATTATAAATTAGCACTCATAGAATTATGTTAGTGTATAAGCTACTTCCTTTTGGGTCAGATTTTCGTACTTTCCCTTAGAAAGCATGCTGAGATCTGGTCCTAATTATGGGTATAGTAGCAAAAATGAAAGTTGGGATTAATCTTGAGAAGAAAAGGTATTTTATGGCAAGACAGTTTCTCCATTATTAGAATTTATTCAAGAAATAGAAGACAAGTCTAGCTCTGTGAGGATAGGCTTCCTCTTCTGGCAAGGGAGGCTCCAGTGTCTCAGAGGTTCAAGATTCTGAGCTTCATCTAAATCCACTCAGATGTCTTTATTCTGTCTAAGATTCATTATCTTTCCCAGCCAATACCATAAGCTTCACTTGATAAGCCTGACAATCTGAACTCAACTTTAATTCTAATGCTGAAATCTGCACAATTAACTTTTGTGCCTTATTTTCAGTGAGCAAATAAGAGAAAGAAACAAGATTCTTTTAGAACTGTGCTGGAAGCTTCCTGATTATCTACAACTTGAGCTGAGAATTTAAAGATGCATCTTGATTTTTTTTCTTTCTTTAAGCGTTCCAGAGCATTCAGAAGAAGCCATTCCATACTACAGTCCATTCTACTACTGCTGTAATAGTCAAGTACAAAGGTCATTTGGTTCTCCTAAGGTTTTTGCTTTAGTAAGCACTCCAAAATTAACCACAGGTAATAATTTCATTAACTGTGATGCCATGGCATGTCATTGGCTACTGGAATTCTATTTACCATTGGCAGGGAACTCAGCACTGCATTTTAGACCAAACTCTGACTTCTGAGAAGGGATGTTCTCTAGCTAGTGCTGTTGTCTTTGAGCTCATAGGAAGGGTCCCACCAATCTGAGTCCTGGATCTCCAAGGAAAATGCAAGTGTACAACCAAAGCAATCCCCAAATTCCATCTCTAATAGACCTTTTCTCATATAAATTTCCGTACAAGTCAGTGTCCAGTAAGGAGACAGAAAACATTCCTATTTTTTTTATGGGTATAATTTGATATAAATAATTATTAACTAAAGAACATTATGGAATCTCAGAAGTAACAACTACAAGAAGCAGTTACCTTTCCTAGGGTTGGGAGAACAAAGATACAAGGTGGCATTGATTAAAGCAAAGAAGCTAGGAGAAGGGTTCACATGGATCTAAAACTCTGGCCTCTGAGAAGGGATATTCTCTAGCCAGTGCTGTTGTCTTTGAGTTCATAGGAAGGGTCCCACCAATCTGGGTCCTGGACGCCCAAGGAACGTGCAGCAGCTTGCTAATGCTTCCGAGGGTGCATCAATGCTAGAAATCTACAAACTGCCATCAACTTCTGCTACATCACTAGCTGTCCATGCCAAAGTGAAGAAGTGAGGCTGGTGACACTGACAGCAAGTCCCTTCTTGCTCTCCAGTCTGCCAGTCTATTTTCTACTATTGGAAAAAATTGCATTTTGAAGGAACTGGCAAAGCAGAAATTGAGCTTGCAGAGTCAGTCCCCAAATCACAAAGCCAGGTATAGAAGCATGAGTTGGAAGTTGAGACAATCGCTTAATCACTGCCTCACTAATAAAGTGCACTTGGATGAAGTCTTAACCACTGTTTTTTGAGTCAGGGTCTCACTCTGTCACTCAGGCTAGAGTACAGTGGCACCCTCCTGGCTCACTGCAGCCTCCAATTCCTGGGCTCAAGCAATCCTCCTGCCTCAGCCTCCCAAGTAGCTGGGACGAAAGTGTATGCCACCACACCCGGCTAATTTTAAAATTTTTTTGTAGAGACGAGGTCATGCTGTGTTATCCAGGCTGGTCTCAAACTCCTAGCCTCAAGTGATCCTCCTACCTCCCCCTCCCAAAGTGCTGGGATTACAGGCATGAGTCACTGAGCCCAGCCTCAATTTTTATTTAGTACACTTGTAAGACATGGTCAGAGTTAGGACAAAAATTAAGGATGTAGGAAAGGATGTATGTTTTTACCAGGAGAGGAAATTTTGTTGGTTTCTGTATGAAAATGCTTCTTTTTAAAGTAGTCTCTATGGCATTATTCATTTATACTATGAACATTATTTATTAGCTCATGCATCTATGTAACACATGTCAGGATGTACCCTCTAGGTTTGTGGTGTTTGCTGCATGGGGATTCTGCAGATTGAAAAGAGGCTCATTTAAAGCTAAGCTGACTTTTCTACTGTGCTGGTAGCCAGTTTGTTTGAAGCCAGGCAGGATCCTGGGCAATTTTCTTTTCCCGCAGCCCATTTTTGTTGATCATCAGAAGTCTGTGTTAACGAGAGACAGAGATGAAAGCGAGAAAAAGAAAGAGAGGGAAAGAGACATAAATTTAAAAACATGAAAATACCTTATCCCCACTATTTAATCCAGTTCACAATCTGCTAGGTATTGGGGAGAGGAAAGGAAGTTTGAGTCCCTTGCCTGAGGCACCGATTGTATGAGGTGAGATCAATTTTCCCACATGGTGTATGGAATCCATCTCATAGCTTGGCAGTCGTATTTCTGCTTCACTTCAGTCTATTTGTGTATCTAGCTAGGCACACAGAGTAGGTGATCGACTAGAATAGAATTTTGCCTTTCAAACACTTCTTTGGGAACTTTTCAGGACGATAATAAAGGAAATAATATGGCTAGCGGGATATTTGCTCATGTTTCTTCTGCAACAAACATTGAAAGCGAGGGGTTGAGAGAAGGGAAGAGACCTGGCTATCTCCTTGGTTCTGCTGGAATGTACTGTTGTTTTCCAAAGTGTTGGTGTTTTAAGATAGCAGGGAGCAGGGACAGGCCAAATGGAACCCTGTGATGGGGGCCTCCCTTATCCTTCACTGCAATTAATTAGCAGCCTAAGGGAGAAGATAAAGGAGAAGAGAAATGCTTTCAGAAATGAATAAATAAAGCATGGGCACAGGGTCAAGCCGTACTCTCACTGTAGAAGGAGAGGATTACTGTAATTAGTGGTGATGCATATGGACCACGCCAATTTGTGAAGCTGTGCGGGTGTAGTATTTTTTCGGTTCTTCTCTCCTCCCACGGGCCTCTGCTAACTCGCCTGCTCCTCTCTGTTAACCTGGTTAATCTACTGTCTTTGTGTTTCTGTTGTATATGTGTGTGTGTATGTGTGTGCCTGTGTCTAGGTAATCAGATATATGGCTGTGATAAGTACTTCTGCCGTAGGCAAATATCCCAAAATAGCCAAAAGGGCTGGATAGTGCTCTCAGTTGAATGTGATTCAAATCAAGTTCATTGTTGCCTGTAATTAATGTGAACTAGTGCCCTTCCATCTAAAGATGAGAGAGGGAGTTTGTGTTTTCTTAATATTCATAATTGCACATTTTCTAGTCTACCAAAGAATTCTTGCATTTTAAAGTTGGAAGGGCTTTTAAAAGTAAAATTTTCTAACTTCTTATTTTTACAGATAAGAAAACTGAGGCCTAGATAGGCTGAATTACAACAGCCGCTAAAAAAAAGAATGTATTTATTTTAAAAATGTGTATTTATTCTTACACGTTTAAACTTCAATCACCTTCAAAATACTCTTCATTTGATGCAACACAGCTATGGTGATGCTTTTTTCACTGCTCAAAACAGTTTATGACCTCTTCAATTTTGATGCCTTGATTCCTAAAAAATCGAAAAATCAACTTTCCATAAGACCCCACAATCCCCCTTCTGGGAATATGCCCAGAACAACTCAAATCACTCTATGAAAAAGATACTTGCACACGTATGTTTATTGAAGGATTGTTCATAATAGCAAAAACATGGAACCAACCATGCTTCTCATCAAAAGAGGACTGGATAAAAAAAAACTGGTACATATATATGATGGAATACTATGCAGCCATAAAGAAGGGCAAAATTATGAACTTCATAGCAAACTGGATGGACTTAGACTCTATAATACTGAGTGACCTGTCACAGAAATAAAGAACCGAGTATCACATGTTCTCGCTTATAAGTGGACCTTGGACAATTATGGTAATACTATAAAAAAACGATCGGCAGTAGTAGGAAACTGCCAGGGGAGGGGAGGACACACCTCATCAACAAGGGCACGTGCATAATAAACATTTGTATACCTAACCCTGAATTGTACCCCACATCTTTACAAAAAAAATTGATGCCTTTTAGCTCTTTTGCTGTTTTTTGTTTCGCCCTTCCACATTGGTAAAACATTTCTTTTTGAGGACTTTTTTTGTCTGGGGAAACAAAAAACAGTCACTTGGGGTGAGATCAGATAAATAGGGAGGGTGGAGCATGGGAGTCAGGCTGTTTTTGGTTAAAACCCGCTGAACACTCAACACAGTGTGGGCAGGTGTACTCATAAATCACCCATCATAAAATGGGTAAAAGCATTGAAATACTCTCATAAAATAAAATAAAATAAAACAGCTGAAGCCAAACTCAGCCTCTCACAACAATGCTAGCTGGTACATTGATGCCAATGGGTTCAGAGAACACTCACCTAGTGGAGGAAGCCTATGCTACAAGGATCCTGCCTTCCACAAAAATACATCCTGGCTTTTTTGGGGTCCTCCTGTATGTTTCTAAGGTAACACAGCTGGACGGTAGCAGGGCCATATTGGGAAACAAAGACATCCCAGTAACTTTGTTGCTGCTCATTGCATAGGATATGCATGTGAATAGCAGAACGTAAACATATATGTGTTCAGTTACATTTGAATATGATTTTTTAAAGGCTCTCTCTACACTTATTTTTTTATGTGCAGACAAGAGCTCAAAGACCTATTAAGCTTTTACTCATATATTCTTAGATAAAAAATTTGTTATTTGTTGAATATCAAACTATATCCTTGATAACCTCGTGCCTTTTATCTTTCAATTTCCTTTCAAAAGCTTCTTTGGGAACTTTTCAGGATAATGATGAAGGAAATAATAAGGTTAGCTTGACATATGCTTAAGTTCTCTTTGATAACCCTGTCTAAGAAAAGTTACCTTAGGAGAAAGGATGGTCTCTAAACTATGAAGAGAAGAACAGGAAGCAAAGAATACACAGAGGAGAGGGGTGGAGAGCGAGAGAAAACCCCAGAGCCCTGACTGTGATCTCTCCAGCTTCTGCCTGGTCTCTTTTGGAGACCTTTGCTGCCTTATATATTCACATTTGAATTCCTTTTTAAAAAATAGCAATCATGTCATGGATGCCATAAAGTTCTCTCTGACATCAAACAGCTCATACTTTTTGTGGATATTGTTTCCCATAGCTCAAGGCAGCCTCCAGGAGTTGACCTATACTGGTTAATCATAATTGTCCATCTTTACTCTTTCTTTCTTATTTTCCATTAGAACATATACCATCAATTGTCAGTTCATTTATTTTAATGAATGTTTATATTTGTTGCTATTTATTTCCATTTACCTTTGAAAAAATCACCATCAAAAGTTCTGACTTCAATTCTCCATTCTGCCACTTCTTAACTGTATGGATACAGTCAAATCACCTGACTTCTGAGAGACTTAATTTCTGGAAAATTTATACTTGGTCTGCTATCCAGTGAGATAAAGTGGGAGGTGCTTTTCATTCTTTGGTAAATGTGGAAGTTAGAATTCTAAGATGGGCCTGATGATTCCTACCCCCAGTAAGCATACCCTGTATAATCTTTTTTTCCCTTTGAGTGTAGGTGGGACCTCAAGAGAATCTGATGGGGTTTCACTTTTATGGTTAGGTTAGTAATCAATTGACTATGAGTTAAGCAAGAGGGAGATAATTCTGAGTGGGACTGACCTGATTAACACTTGAAGAGGAACTGGACCTTACCTGAAGCGAGGTGTGAAACCAGTGAGATATTCCTGTAGCTCTCTGACAAAGCAAACAGCCTTGTGAACTGCCAATGGAAGGGTGCACCCGTGGATGAGGCAAGGGCTGAGTCTGGCATCTAGGAGCTGAGCATGGTCCCAAACTGATAGCTAGCAAGAAAGTGGGTACCTCAGACACACAGCTGAGCAGGAACAAATTTCACTACCACCTGGGGGAGCTTAGAAATAGACCCTTTCCCAGTCAAGCTTCCAGATGAGAATACAGCCCATTAGACACACATATTGACAGTCTTGCAACAACTGAGCAGAAAGCCCAGCTTAGGCTATGTTGGAATTTTGACCCACAGAAACTGTGAGATAATAAATTTGTGTTGTTTTAAACTTTAAGTTTTCAGTAACTAATTATGCAACAGTATAAAATGAATGCAGTTGGTGGTATGCACCTGTAGTCCCAGCTGTTCAGGAGGTTGAGGTGGAAGGATCACTTGAGCCAGGTATTTGAGGCCAGCCTGAGCCACATAGCAAGACATTGTCTCAACAAATAAATAAATTTAGACAATTTAAAGATATGCACAATAGTCTAAAAACAACCAATAAGAAACCCAGTACTACATAGAAAGAAGTGAGTGGTAAGGAAAGTGGATATTCTCTTTTTGCTATCCTCCTAATACCTAGAGCACAGCTTTGGCCAATCAGATGTGTCCACCTGGAGCCTTGAATCTGGAGGGATGGACACCAAGACACAGGGACTGTTAGAAGGTAACTCCAGAGGCTGTGGGAGCAGTGACAAATGTCTAGTGGTGGCAAAGGCTGGGATCGATTTTAGACCAGATGCGACTGTGACACACCTTTGTGCTCCACGGGACCTGGTTCTGTTATTTCCTGTTTTCCATGCTCTGATGTTCACATAAATTCTGTGAACTATCCATCAACCTCTAATACATTTGTTTCTGCTGCAATTAGCCAGACATGGCTTCTCTTGTTTTGCCACCAAGAATTTGAATTATTATAAATTATATATGTAAAAGTGGCTTATAAACTGTGACACACACGTTAATGGAACACACTGTTTTAATTCTTTCTCTGCTCTCACCTTCCTTTATGCTTATATGACCTTAGGCCCTCTCTAAACTGTTATAATTTCTGGAATCATTCTGCAAGCTGATACTCCAGTAAATAAACGTACTTTTATTCCAATAAAGAAATAAAAATAACCTGTGAGTCTGTATGAAAAAAGAAAGATCTTGGGCAGATCAGATGAGTGAAAACATTGGGTCAAGTAAGGCTCATTTCCTGGAAGTTTGAACGACTTGTTTAGTGTTTTAAAAATTACTTGCCTTCAGTTGAACTCAAAGGTCAAACAGAGCAACTCTGTTTCTGTCTTAAACCATTTAGAACACAAGTGTCTGCTACTGTGAGTGTCTCCAGAGAAGATGCTTCCTTGGCCATTCTTCAGAATGAACTGGAGCCCTAAGAGCATATATTCTGGTAAGTTGAGGTTCACACCTTCACTTGCCATGAAGTAGAACAGAGGTTTGTATGTATCTTTCCAGACCCCCCACTTTCTTACCATGAAAGGGGCAGGATGGAGAATAAATGCAATGAAAAACACCTCATTTTTGAAAAATAGTAATTGCAAAGTACAGTTAAAACCAAACCAAACCAAACCAAACCAAACCACTGTGTTCATCAGAGCTATCTCAAAGCCTGTGGGTGAAGGGTGGGAAAGAGAGGCGGAGCTTTGGCAAGTGACCACACTCAGTCCTTGCAACTACACTCTTAGATTTGCATGCTGAGAATTTGATGCTATAAAAACTTTGAGAGCATCTGTGAGCAAATGTTTTGATTATCTAAACCCAGGGCTATTGGGTTAATTTACACATGGCCAAAAGGGCTCTGCATTTTAAGGGAAAAGACTATACTAGTGACTTTCTCCAGTCATGGTATTTGCATCTAGTCTCCTGCAAGGGGAAATGAGATTTTAGCCTCTGATCCCTGGAAGGAGAGCTCTGGTGAAGCAGAAGACTGAAGACAGTCCGAGAGCATGCATTTTTCTGAGCGCAGAGAAGGCAGTAGGAAGAGAAGGAGTTAGGATGTTATGTGGTACTTTGCTGAAGAGCTTCCCCTGGATAAAGACATGAGGACTTCATTTAAGTTTCTTAATAAAAAGAAGATGCTGCCAACATGACCTCAGTAGAGAAATCTATAACAGTGTATAAATATAGCAACCTTAGGTAGCAGTTTACCTGTAGCACTTAGAATAGAAATAGTGAATATACCAAAAGGACAGTTGCCATGTGTTGGTGGGAGGGACAGAGTGCATTGATAGTAAATTCAGCTGCTGCAGGAGAGGCAAAGCAATGGTGGAAAGTCTGCCCACTGACCTCACCAGCATCAGACCCAGACTGCAGAGGATCAGTCTGGGAAGCTGCCCTGGCCTGCCTATAGTCAGGGCCATGTTGCCCTAAGGTTCCCATTTTGATTCAACTTTAATGATGCAGCCCTCAGCACAGAAGAAGGCAGAGCACGGGGGCTGGAGACAATTGGTAGTCTTGGGGTCCTATGTCATCGATGTAGTCATCTGAGCCTTTTATTTCAGAGGCACAGGTTTGATTGGAAATACGGGTTGTGTAGCAACTGATGCAGTAGAATCAACCTAGCAATCAGATCCTTCTGGTTAATATGAACTCAGAAAATCTGTGCCTCTGAAATAAAAGGCTCAGATGTCCCTTCAGTTTGTATTTATGAACATGGGCTGTAAGTTAATGAGACCACATAATCCTTAAATTCTTTGTAAAAATGATGCCTGCAGTATAATTTCTGTATTTCAAGGGGCAAAAGATAACAAAACAAAGCTAAACAAAACTTAAATTCTATTCCCAGATTTATATAAAATGAATGAGGTACTTTATGTTAAAAAAATTGATAACCATCTATATGCATGGTTCACTTTATTCACATTACTGGTGAGTCAGAGCTGCAACTTTTAAACCAAAGTTTTAACATTCTATTAAAGAACAAAGATACTGATATTTGCAGTTTCTTTGACTTGTTGCTGGAATCCAATGTAACTGAGAGCAGGGATTTCTCTAATGGACATTCTAATTGGTTGCTTTGGTCAAAGTTTTGATGTGACCAAGAGAAGGAAAAGCATAAAGTCTGGTTAGTAGCTCTCCTACCTACCAGTGAGTGAAAGTTGACCAGGAATGAAAATATGAACAAGATCCACAATGTGAATAAACCAAGAGCAACAGCAGTGGCAGCTCTGTTTAAAACATTTTTTAAATGCCAAATACATGCTGTGTTATATACATTATGCCATTTATGGTAGGTATTATTATCTTCTTTTAGTATCCTAATTTTATAAGTTAACAGTAACCTAAATAAGGCCATACAGTTAGTAAGTGGCTGAATGATAATGATAATGATGATGATGATGATGAAGACAATCACCATGAAGTCTTACCTGGCATCATGATTTTCTGATTATAGAATGAATTAAATGATTGCATTTGATCTTTATAGTATGTAGGTGATGTAGCTATTACCATCATTTTTATTCTTTGTGTGAGAAAACCTGGACTGAAAACTGCTTTAAAAATAACGTTTATTAAAACAATAAGTCAAAATTTCTTTGCTATATCCATTGTAGATGCACCAACTTTTAGCTGTGTGACACTAAGCAAGTAACTTAAATTCCATATGCCTGGCCTCCTTTTATTAACTACCCAGAGTACAAGGAATGAATGCAATGATCATCTCAAGTTGTTTAGTATTGTTAGGGTTCAATAACTATTAGCAATTTCAACATTGTTATTATTAGAGTTTCAAATGTCCTTGAGCCTGTTCTATGGTATTTATTTTACAAAACCACCAAAAGAACTAAGATGATCATATTCTTGAAACAGTATAACCAAGAACAAACTGAATTGAAGATGTATTGTTTGATTATGTCTTTTTTTAAGAGAATGTTTTCTCCTCAATATATTGACTCAAGAAATAATAGTTAATGCCTCCTGTGTTCCCTTTAGTATATGAGACATAGGTAGTAAGGAATGAACCGAACTTGGTCCTTATTTTCAAAGAACTTTCTGTTCAATGGGGCAGTCATTTATGTGGATAATACCAATACACTGTGGTGGGTGAATTTTGATCCAGCTCTTTCACTTCTAAATATTTTTCCAAGAAGCTTTGTGTAGTGGCAGTATCATAGCCAGTGAGGTGTATCTGAGGCATGATTATTGCTAAACTAATTGAAAACTTTTCCCAATATTTTCTCAAGAGAAAAGAAAACATTTATCGACCAAAAGTCTTTTTACAAGAATATTTATGACAGCTTTCTTCATAATGGCTCAAACTGAAACTGACCTAACCATCTAACAACGAGAAAATGAATACACAGATTGTGATACATTCACACATACTAAAAGCAATAAAAATGATGAAACATTGATGCAAAGATATGGATGAGCCTCAAAAACATCATGCCTATGCCAAGGTAAACAAGCCAGAAAGCCTATGCACATTCTCCACAATTTATATGAAATACTATAACAGACAACATTGATCTATGGTGAAAGAAATCAAAACAGAAACTGCCAAAGTCTGGAGATAGAAGAGGGATTGATTGGGTCAGAGTATAAGGGAGCTTTCTGGAGTGATTAAAATGTTTTATATCTTGATGGGGAGAAAAACTGTAGGGTGGGATACAGAGTGTATGCATTTGTCAAAACTCATCAAACCCAACATGTAAGATCTGTGCATTTCACTGTATGTGTTCTATGTACTACCTGAAAAAAATTTCTAAGTATTTTTTTTAATATTATCGCAAATAATACTTTTGAACATTTTTCAAATGTTTGCCAGTAATATGAAGTGACTGATTTTTGTATATTGATCTTGTATCTTCTGACATTGATAAATTTGCAAGTTATTTATAGTAGTTAGTTTTTTTAAATAATATAATATTTTTGCGTTCTACATGGTAGACCTCCTTCAATCTTCCACTTTTCTTAACTACTCTCTTATCTTTCCCATCTTTTGTCTCTCTGTACTGCAGTAGGAATAATTTATTTTAGATCTCTCTAGTTTTGTCTATTCTCTCACACTCATCTATTAAGTATTTAATTTCTGTATTTGTATTTTTATTTCTAGAAATCTTACTTGGTTCTTTTTTCATATCAGCTTCTTTTTTGTTACAATTTCCTGTCTGCAGCAGATATTTTCAATTTTATTTCTTTAATAAACATAGCTACTATAGAACTTGCATCTGATTATTCCTATACCTGAACACTTTCAAGGTCTATTTATATAGTCTATTATTGTTACTGTTTCATTCTCATTATAACTTAGCTATTTGTGGCTTGGTTACCATTAACTATGCACTGCTCATTGTTCTGGAGACATGATTATTGGCAATTCCTGTGACTTGGGTGAAGGTGTCCTTCTCCAGATAATTTTGCCTTTTCCTCTGCCAGGAATTTAGGGGCACTATTTCTCTGTAACCAATTTAAAATAAATTTGTGACTTGAGATTTTTTTGAACCACCCTGGGTTTTGAATTTAGAGTGTAAATTTTCAGGGAGCTGCTCTGTGGATAAAACTACTTGGTGACAAATTATGGGGTTTTGTTTTGCCTTGTTTTGTTTTCCCCTTTACTCAGCATTAAGATATTGCTACCTTGGGACTATTGTGAGGTGTGTGGGGACAAAGTATGTAGTTTTTACTTTTTGAGGGTTTTCTCTGTGGGATTCTAGTTTAATGTAAGGGAGACTCTAACAGCAACCCTCCAGCCTGGGTAGATTCTGAACTTTGACTTCCGTACCTCTTGCTCTGTGAGGTTTTCAACCTGGAAAACAATTTTCTTTGCATACGTCCTCAGGGCAAAAGACTTTGGTGGTTTTTCTTGCTTTTCTGGGTTCCTGGAATCTCTTACACCTTTGTCTACTAATTCTTTCATATCTTGTCATTTTCTTGATGCTTTTAAGCAGATTAGAAAATTATTTTATTTGTTATTTTTCATTGATTTTAGCAAGAGGCTGAAATGGCCTATTGATTAAACAAAATGAAGGACAGTGAAATCTGGAATTTTTTCATAGCATTTTTTTCATCATCTAAAAGTATAAAAGTAATCCCCCAAACTGATAATAAATAAAATAATTTTCTAATCTCCTTAAAAGCATCAAGAAAATGACAAGATATGAAAGAATTAGTAGACAAGAATTAGTAGACAAAGGTGTAAGAGATTACAGGAACCCAGAAAAGCAAGAAAAGCCACCAAAGCCTTTTGCCCTGAGGACATATGCAAAAAAATTTTTTTTAACTTTCTGCATGACAAAAGGGAAAATTAGGAAGAAAAAAAAAGAAAGACAAGAAATCACAAAGAAGACTGATTGACATTCAACAAACAGGGAAAATTAAATATACCAAGAAGCCCAAACTCAAAAAAAAAAAATACCGAGTTTCTCAATATAATAAGAACTCTGTATTATTATCAAGTGTTGTATAAAATATTGTTCCCGAGTTTAGCAGCTTACAGCAACAAACATTTATACTCTCAAAGTTTCTGCGGGTCAGGAATCTGGGAACAGATTCTGGGTGATTCTGGCTCAGGGCCTCTCTGGTAGTTGGAGTGAAGACACTAGCCAGGGTTGTAGTCATTCCAAGGTTTGTCTGAGGCTGGATGACCTTTTCTAAGGCCATTTCTGGGACTTTCTGCAGGAGGCCTCTCCCTGCTCATGACAGGGCAGCTTACTTTCCCAGAGTAAGTGATCTAGAGAGAACTGCCATGAAGTTGAATATCTTTTATAAACTAATCTTGGAAATGACATGCCATCACTTCTGTCATATTCTACTAGTCACACAGACCAACTGTGGTACAATGTGGGAGGGAACTACGTAGGGTGTGAATATTAGGAGGTGAATGTTCACCTGGGCCATCTTGGATGCTACCTGCCATAAGCTCCTATAATTCAATAAGAAAACCAAAAAAACCCCTCAAAACAGAAAAATTAACAAAAGAAATAAAAGGAATGTTTATAGAAAATCCATTTAAATAAATATATATTAAGATACAACTTAAGTATAAGAAGTTGCTCAACCTCACTCAAAAGAATAATATAACTTAAAACTGTATTGAGATACCATTTTTACCCATAAGACTGGTAAAGATAAAGCACAAGTTATAACTCACTGTATAGATGAGGATTTGGAAAACAGAGTCTCATATTTTGTCAGCAAGCGTAGACATTGATAAAATCTCTATGAAGAGTAATTTGGCAATGACTATCAAAAGTAAAAATATATGTGGCCTTGGATCCAATAATCTCACTTCCAGGAATGTATTCTAAGTATATTCTGGTGCATATGCAAAATGATGTCTGTATGAAGACATTTATTGTAATGTTGACTTGTAATAGCATAAGATTAGAAACCATGAGTTTTCCATCAATAGGGAACTGGTTAAATGAATTATGGTAATATACATATAATAAAATTCTATGTATCTCTTTATAAAAATGAAGCAGTCTTCTTTACAGTGACTACAAATTTTCTCCAACATGTACTGAAAAATGAAAGCAAAGCACTGAACTACATTTCATCAAATGTGAAAGAAAATACGTATATGCTTATACATGAACAGAATAACTCTACAAATGTATCTAATGGATTGAGACATGTAACTGCTTTTGTAGAGAGCAGCTGGATGGCTAGGGTACAGGAATGTGAGAGAGATTTACTAGTTTTGCATTTCCTATTGTACATTTAGAATTTCATAGTGTATACATGTATTAATCCCACAAAAAAATTTAAAATATATTTTAGAAAAATATATTATAAAAACCTAAAATGATGGTATTCTAAGCTAATTGGGTGTCAATAAAATTAAAGAGAAGTGGAATTGGCAGAACATGAAGAATTTGCCTGGAGAGTGAGAGAAAGAAGAGTTCAGCATGATGCTTAGATTCCTGAGTAGACCGAAGGTAGGGAATCTAAGAGCATGCCTCTGATAGGGACATTCGTGCATTTGATAAAATGATTAAATTTATAGAAAAAACATTTTTTCAAACAGTCAAGGCTATTGTTCTCTGTACTCACCATAAGATTCTGACAATTAAAGATTATATTGTAAATTTTCTTATAGCTCTTACAGTATGGTATCTGACTTGTTATAGATGTCCACTGAATGTTTGTTAGATAAATGTCTGAAAATTAAATTTCTAAAATGATGTTTTATCTTTTCAGAAAGTGGATTAAATATTTGTGTAAATGTAGAGTGTGAGCATCACAGAAATCGGAAATATAATATCTTGTTATCTCTTTACTCGAGGGTGAGGGAACACCAGAGGAAAAAGAAGTTCACACAGCAAATTGCTAGGTGGAACAAGGCACAGGCTTTTCAAAACACAAAGTATTTGTTTCAATCTCTTTAAAAGGGGAAGAGTTAATTTAGCCACCAGAGGGCTCTCATCTTCCCACTTAACTGTAGAGTTGGACCCAAACATGAGATAATGAAAAGATGCAGTTGAAGACCGGAAGAGAATATATGTCACACACACACACACACACACACACACACACACAAAACCATTTCCCCTCCTCCCCATTAAATTAATATTACTATTGTAAGGACATCCTGCCAAGTCATCTTATAAGATGAGGGGACTGGAACTCAGCAAATGTCAAGGAGGGCTTCTTTGTCTTTTGTTAATTGCAAAGCACATTTACCTCTGGTGCTCTGTAATGCAAGGACTGCTTGAGAGGTATTCTCATATGCAGGGTGGGAAGAAGGAAGATGTTGCAAAGGACTGCTTCCCTTTAGTTAAGCCTCCTGAAGTTGGGTTATTTGCTGAAATTTTAGTGCTTTACATAGACAACGAGTTCTAAAATCTAGGATTGCTGGAGTCTGTTGCATTTACAATTTTCATTGTTTCCCCCATTCTTATTGCTTGAACTTCAGATAGAGAATGGATGTTGGAACATAAAATGTGAGACCCTCTTGCTGATTTTGTGGTCATGCAGAAAATAAGGGAGTTTCCCACCCACTGATATCTTGTGACTTCTAGTGCCATCATTAGTTCCTTTGTGCTCTGTGATTTAGCACTAAATCTACCAGGCTCACAAATTATAACCTATAAATATCCCTCGTTGAATTAACAGAGCTTTTGATTTAAGAAAGCAGACAAAGAAGTGGGTGTTACGGTGCTGACCCAAGGCTAAATGTTCTAGGTCCATTATTCTTATTATCCATCCTTATGGTAGCTTTAACACAGGGTAAGCCTTGTACTCCCCCTTTATATATGAGGAAACAAGCTCTGAAAAGCTGCCTGGGGTGCCCAAGATGGTAAATGCTGGGAAAATGGGACTGACTGATCTTAGAGGGCCTATATAGCTTGTGTTCTTTCACTCTGACATTTTAGTAGTCCCTGTGAAATGAGTGTATATTTGGGGCTATCTTTGGCCTTTGGATGTCACCCTCTCTAAGGCATTCAGGGGTTTGGGGGGCAGTAGCTCATTGGTGGAGCTTTAAGGCAGCATATTCTATGGCTCTGCAGTGACTAGTGGGAATGTGGCTTTATGGTCTTTGCGGTAAGGGTTTCTTCCCACGTGTGGTAGGAAGGGGAGGGCAGTGGTAGTTCCCCCTCCTCCCTTCATACTCCACAGTGTGGGGACAATGAGGAGACCTTTGCAGGTCTTTGGCAGTAACTGCCATGACTTGGCTGTGGCCACTCTTTTCTTTCCAGCTCCTAATGGCCTCTGAACCTGGAATGCCTGCAGGTGGATACAGGTGGAGTTTATGGGCCACCAGTTAGTGATTGTGCTCCTTGCATGGACATTAGGTGTGGATCACTTGTGTTGAGCTTGTGCAGTAATGGGCCTTGCTCCCAGGAGGAAGGCACAGTGGCCTCCAGTGGAGAGGATGCAAGTTCATGGATTTTCTCGGACTCCTCCATGCGGTAAGCCATGCCATGTGAGCAGAGAGGCAGTATGAAGTTGATTGCAGCCATGCAGGGCAGTAGCCTTAGCAGCTCATTCAGGAAGCCATGCTTCAGACCACAGCCTTTTGGGCATCAATAACCACACCTGAATATGTGCCAAATGCGACTGTGTGCAGCGCAGACCAAGCCTCTTGCAGCCTGGCCTCTGAGGCAGAGAATGTGGAACACCAACTCCCCTTGCTGTCATGTGTGAATCAGTCTCAAACATTCATTTTCAAAGTAATTCACATTAGGGTTTTCCTTCTGGAATCTGCTCCACTGAAGGGGTTCATCTGAGGGAGGACAGACTGCTGTTTCTTGGATCGGATGATGTGAGATTTCGGGACACTCTTGAATGAAGAGAGTGTTTGGCAAGAGGAAGCGAAAGGATTATTATAGGCCTATGAGTCACAGAGACTGCAGGCAAATGATGTGGAGGAGGTGAGTGGGTGAGGGTGGGCAGGAGGGCAGAACTAGAGAAAGGAAGTGAGGCCAGGGAAGCAAAGGGAGAGGAGTGTATCATTCAGGGATCTCCAGAGAAACAGAACTGATGTGCTGTGTAGTTATGTAGGAAGAGTTTTATTTTAAGGACTTGGCTCATGTGGTGATGGAGGCTGGCAAGTCCCAAATCACTAGAACAGGTCTGGCGAACTGGGGACCCAGAGAAGGTCCCAAGCTGCAGTTCAGGTTGAAGGCCGCCTGTTGGCACAAACCCCTCCCCTGTCCCCCACCCTCACTGCACTGCTTTAGCCATTTGGGCTCTTACCACTAGGGAAGCATGTGAGGTCTTAGGTAGATGTGAGACAGCCTGACCAGAAAGCTCTACAGAGGCCTCTAAACCATTCCCAGACCCTGGCCTCAAAGTCACCTCTGCCTCAAAGTCACCTCTACTTTTGCACCCAATGGGAACAGGTAGTCAGACATGCCACCAAATTTGCTCAGCACTTGAATGGCTGGGCAGTGACTTCTGAAAGCAGTTAAGAAGGAAGACACTGGCTTTCCCAGATGACGTTCATAACAACATGAAGACCTCAGCTACTGCTGAATCTAAGAAAAATTAAAGGAGAATTCCCAGGTGGCTTCCAACCTTGGCCATATATTGGGATGACCTGGAAGTGCTTTTAAAATTCCCAAGCCCGATCGGTAATCCAGAATTACCAATGGTGGACCAATCTAGAATCCATAAAGGAGGGATCTGGCCAGAAGTATTTTTTTTTATAAGCGCCCCAGGTGACTCCAAATGTGCAGGCAAAGCGGAATAGCTATGCAATATACCCCTTGGCAGTAATTCACATTTACTTTTTCTCCTTGAGATTCCCTCAATGTCCATTTAACCCACTTCCATGCCTGTTAAAGCACTGGGGCTCATGAAAGGGGGTGTTTCCACAATAATGAGGTTTTCCCTGGGCCTGCACCCTTCCCATGTTGTCTCAGAAGACTTGAAATGAACATGTTTAGTGCTTTGATCCCAAGGAGACAGAAGAAAGAGTTAATCTTTCAGACATCATGAAGGAAACAGAGGCAGGATTGGGTAGAAGACATGTGACTTAAAAGAAAAAAGCAGGTGTCTGAGCCAGCCAAAATGAGCTTTGGGCTCTGTTCTTCTCGGGGAATTCTTCATTGAGAAAATTCAGCAAACTTGCTGAGCCTCAGGTACTGTATCCTTAATAAGGGAACAAAGATGTCTATCTCTCCAAGCTGTGATTAGGCCTAGAGATAATGAATGGTAAATGCCTGCCCTGTAGTGGGCACTTGATAGATGGCATACATTATTGGTGACTGCTTGAACTAGGACAGGCATGTGAGAAGAGTTAAAAGCTGGAATTAGGCATCCAACAACCTTTGACCCTCTATCCTCTCATTTGTTAAATAGGGATTATGTGTTTGGTTGAATAGTATCTCCCCACCAATATTCATGTCTGCCTGGAACTTCAGAATGTGACCTTATTTGAAAACTCAGTCTTTGCAGATGTGATTAGTTAGGAATCCTGAAATGAATCATCCTGAATGTAGGATGACCCTTAATCCAATGACCTGTATCTTTACAAGAGAAAGGAGAGAGAGATTTGGACACAGATTCCAGATTCTCTGTAAGGAAAGAGACACAGAAACACACAGGAAAGAATGTTATGTGAAGTTATTAGAGGTATGTGGCCACAAACCAAGGATTACTGGGAGCCACCAGAAGGAAGGATACCTCCCTGAGACTTTGGAGGAAGCATGGTGTTGCTGACACCTTGATTTCAAACTGCCGGACTCCAGAACTGTGAAAGGATACATTTCCATCATTTCTGAAGCCACCTAATTTGAGGTACTTTTTTATAGTATCTATAGGAAACGAATCCAGATAATAATACTATTTCTAGGTTATTGCAACTATGACTATAATGAATTTGTACTGTAAATATAATTGCATTTAGTAAAGTTTTAGCTAAATGTTAATCGGGATTATTCAGATGCTGAGTAAGCAGTCTTGTGTGATAATCTCTGTGCTGGGAGCCAAGGCCGCAGGCACTTGGAGGATCTCTCAACAGTGGCTTTGTGAGGCGTGAAGTAAAATGTCAGGTTTAGGAAGGGGTGAGGTAAGAGGCAGTAAGTCACCACCAAAGAGCATCCACTGTGGGCACTTCACCCACCAACAAAGGAAAAAGGGCTGGCTGCCTTTTTATTTCTGTCTCACAAGTACAACTTTTGTGCACAAAAGTTGGTGTTTCATTGGCTCTCCTCTTGGGAGTGCCTCCTGAAGTTATGCTTTCAATCCAATCCTCAATAAGCAACCACAGAACCAACCTTCATGTGTCCCTGGCATTTCACTAAGCCCATTAGAGAGAACTGGTAAGTTTCCTTTTATCACTGTTAGTACAGCAATATAAGTAGTCTCTGTTTTACATGCCCAGGTTCTAAAATGGTTCCCAAGTGAGCTTAGAGATGTTCCTCTGTGAGTAAAAGGACATTTTGCAACAGTTTTTTACTTTCCCTTGGTTTGAGGATTACACAGATATCCACATTGCTGAATGGGGAAAAGTATGATTGAATTGGCTGCTAACAGTTCTATTGGCCTCTTCCTAGCTTGGTGTATGTGAAGGCAATAAAAGGTCACAGTGGCAGAAAGAATCTGGAAAAGGAAAATACCAATAGTGCAGATGTTTATTTTTACAAGAAAGAAACCTTGATTTTTAAAATTGGCAAAGTTGAGTTAATATGTGCACATAAAAATGACAATGTAAGTGTATTTTAGAATGTAGTTAGAAAAATTTTCATGTAGAATACATTGAGAGTCTTCAGAATCACATACCAGATTCCCGGCAAGGTAAAAATCATACAGTGTATGTTTTCTTAACTCGACGTCATCTAACTTTGTCTATTAGAATCTTAATAAAATTTAATGTTGAGTGAAAATAAATCCCTAAAGTGTAACCAAATATGTTTGCTCAGGCCAGACTTAAGCCTCAGCGGAAGATTCTGTGAGTTCATATAGTGGAAGGAATCTTTCTCTTCTTCCTGTTAGCATCTCAGAGGAGCTATGTCTAGTGGAGCAGCTGCTAAAAGAGTAAGCTGGGAAAACGAGGCATGGCTCTGCCTTCCCAAAGGCACCACAGGGTGAAAGGAGGCAGAACTTCAGCCCTAATAAAAATGGCTGAGCAGATGACCACCACATCCCTACCCTGTTAAGACCTGCTTGGGCAGCATGGGTATGGCCAGGGCCAGACACATAGTAGGCATTTTATAATTTTTTTTTTATAGAATGAATGAATCCTACAGTATGGGTTACAGTAGAGCACAGTGTTGTTCAGCTTATGGAATTAAGTTGCCTCTCATTATTATTGGATCAAGAAATTCATTAGTTCTTAATAATGCTATCATCAGATTAAGAAATCAATATAATAGTTGCAATATATTTTAAATAATGAAATAGAAAGCAATACCATAGACAATAAAGGGATGCATGACATATTAAAAGTGAATATAAGTCTATTATACTTTTCACAGAAGTATGTGAGCTTTGTGTGTATGTTTTTACTGGATCATAGAGTAAAATTCACTCCCGAGGGTATTTGTTAAAAAAGATTGACTGTCGTTGGTGGAGTGAAAACTATTTGGGGGCATTTGGGGTCAGATAGATCTGGATCTGGATTCTGATGCCACCATAAGACACCGAGCATGTTACTTAAATCCATCTGAGTATCAAATATGTATCTAAAGTCTACTGTATATTTTGCACTGTGTTCTGTGTGGGGGATACAATAGCAAATAAGACATATTCCTTGCCCTCAAAGAAATACACACTATGCCCTTCATAAGCGTCAATCTGTCTTCAACACTTTGGGATCCCTGTGACTGGTTAATAAGATGGATGTTTGGAAAAGAATGGGGTCTGGGTTGGGTGTGGTGGCTCATGCCTATAATCCCAGTGCTGAGGAAGAAGGATCAGGCGTTCAAGACCGGGCTGAGTAACATAGCGAGACCCCCATCTCTGGAAATAAAATAGACGGGTGTGTTGGGGCACACATATTTTGATACTCACAAGGCCTGAAGGAAACCAAGAACACAAGCTGACAAGGTCCTTGTGTTCTTTGGCTTGTGTTCAAGAAACTACGCCTACATTTCCTTTGTCTCCCCTGACCTCTTAGTTGCATTTCTATGGAACCTGCTCATCCTAAGTGATTGCCTTGCTTAGCATAGATGTTAAGATATGCATAGTTTAGTCATTGATACTTACCCTGCTTGTGTGGTTTAACTCAGATGTTAACATATCCTGCTTGTATGGTTTTGCCCTCCTTTGTGAGATTTTTGTCCTATATAAGAGGCATGCAGTAAAAATAAGTTATCTCTTGCTCTCAGCTACCTGGGAGAGGACCCTCCCAATCCCACTGTTTCTCTGTCTCTTTCTTTTCTCATTCCCGTCCCCCAACTCAGGCCCTGATCAGCGGAGGCTGGCCCCCCGCAAAGGCCGAGCCAGGAAGACCATTTGAGGCCAGGAGTTATAAGAGACAAGTCTGGGTAATATGTGGAGTCCTACTTCTACAAAAATAAATGTAAAAATTAGCCAGGCATGGTGGCATATACCTGTAGTCCTAGCTACCCGAGAGGCTGAGGCAGGAGGATTGCGTGAACCCAGGAGTTTGAGGCTGCAGTAAGCTATGATCATGCCACTGCGCTCCAGTCTGAGCAAGAGAGCAAAACTCTGCCTCTAAAAATAGAAATAAAAAGAAAGCATCTTGGGAAAGGTCAATATTGCCTGAGGCTCTTTAGGAGCTAATGGAATCCAAATTTCGGTTGCTGTTCAGAATAGTGACAGCCCAACACTAGCTTCCCTTTCAAGCATAAAGCAAGTTTATATTCCCGTTGTGCCAGTCAGACAAGACTGGAAATATCCTCAAAGAGCATGCAGAAGTTAGCTGACCTCTCAGCTGTTAAGGTCACTCACCAGAGTCATTTTGAGGTGTTCTGACCATCAGTTCACTCACTTAGAAAAGGGTGCAGAGCCAAGACTCATACTCAGCCATATCTTGGCCACTCACAAGTGAAATTGTGAACTAGGCAAGGTTTGTCCTTGCAGTCTGCAGCTAGCTGGCCCTTTCTGTACCTGCTCCTTTTTTTCACAATATCCCAGTTTTCACTCTGCTAAGCACTCCCCCCATATTAAAGCATGCTTTCAAATTACTGAATGCCCTTTACTGAGTCTTGAACAAGCATGAGTTTAATTGGTCATTTCTCTTACAAGTAGTTACATGTTAAATTTGACTCCATATAATATGGGAGGCTTTATCTTTGGTGAGTTTTTTGTACATGAGCAAGATATTTGGGATGGCAGTAAGAGCAGAAGCCCTTTCCATGGCCCCTAAAGAATCACACCATGCTAGAGGCTGACAACGTCAGGGTGATGACGATGTGACAGTGTCAGACTAGATCGGGCCTTAATGGCATCACTTGCCATTTGCCTTCCCTTCCTGTTTAAGGATTGGTCTTCCTGATTTGAAAACTAACACACCATAGGCTCTCCTCTGGGTCATCAGGACCACTTAGTCCTCCATTCTGCAGCTCCACCTGTATGCAGGCCACTTGTCCCCCAGGCCCTTCCTCATCTCCTATTTTGTGTCAACATTTGTTGTGTGTCCCATTCTATCAATGTTTGTCCCACAGCTAGGTAACATGAAACCATAATTTGATCATCACTGTTAATAGGATTCTGGTATATAAGATGGAGAGCATCTTTTTTTTTTTTGAGTTGGAGTCTCACTCTGTCACCCAGACTGGAGTGCAGTGGCCGCTCCCAGCCACCGCAGCCTCTACCTGCTGGGCTCCGGCAATCCTTCCACCTCAGCCTTCCAAGTAGCTGGAACTACAGGCGCGCGCTACCATGCCTGGCTAATTTTTTTTTTTTTTTGATTTATTGTAGAGATGAGGTCTCGCCACGTTGCCCAGATGGGTCTCCAACCTGCAGGCTCAGGCAATCCACTCACCTCAGCCTCCCAAAGCGTGGGATTACAGGCTGAGTCACCAAGCCCAGCATGGAGAGCATTTTAAATGAAACAATGACCTTCATCTTGGGAATCTCAGCTTCAGGGGAAGCCTGGGGGTAAGATAACTGGTGATGAAGCATTGAAGGTTAAAAAGCTATAAGGAATCCATAAGTCAGTCTGTGTGTTCCATATTGTCAATTGGATGCAGAGTTAGGCTTTGTTGGAGATATAGACAGGTAGACATGGCCCCTGGCCCCAGGAGTTTGCAATCAAGCACTGTGGGTTGAGGATTTTGGATGCCAGACACTTGCATCTGCCACTTTAAATAATCTTATTTAATTGTAGTAGGTATTATCATTTAACTTTACAGATAAGGAGCCAAGGTTCAAATAAATAAACTATTTTCCCTAGGTTCAATACAGATAGTGAGTTGTGGAGTCAGAAAGTGAACTCAGATCTGGTCTGGTTTTTAACTTTTTTTCTATCCAGCTGTGAGACACAGTAGCAAACATTAGAATCTGTTTGCTCATTTCTGCTTGCCAGCAGAATTTCAGGAAGCCCCTGACTCTGTGATGACTGCAACTCTACAGAAAGATGCTTTGAAGACAAAACAGGATAGGGCATATGGCCCTCCATGTGTCTTGTCTGAGTCACTGTATTCCATAAAAGATAAATGGCCCTAGATCTTTGCCTTTTCCTGTACATGAGATGATGTCTGGCAGAGTTAGAGATTATGCCTCCATAATCTGTAACCAGATGTACTCTTATACCCAAACCCTGATGTGATTCTGCTTCAGTGTAACTTCTCAGCAAGTTTGCTGTGACTCTTCATACACCAAGCCTCCACCACCTGCATGTAAGTAGTGGGTTGAAATACCATGTTAGCACAGTCTGCCAGAACCTCTCTAAAGGGCTGTCCCTAGGCTATAGGTCTGTGTCTATAGTTCTCAGTAAAACTTCTGAATAAAACCAACTGTCCTTCTTTAAAAGCTTGACTTTTTCCTTTAGTAGACACAGCATTCCATGCCATGACAGAAACAGAAGCCAAAGGGAGGTGTGTGAAGAAGAGAGCTTTGGACTACTGTGTGCAGCTGATGTGGACGGTGACAGGAGACTAGGGAAGGCAGCGAGCCAGATGCCCTGGTGGTGAAGGAAAAAGCTTTTTTTAGGAGAGCTGGGAAGTGGCATTCCAGTGAGGTCTGAAGTCACAAAGGATGACTTATCCATTCCACAGCAGTTGAAAGAAGAGGGGTCTTTCCAGGTAGGGTGACCAGTTTAAGAAAGGGCTTGGGAGTAGGAACAAATATTTGCTGGAAGTCAGAAAAAGGGGGCAAACTGGGGAAGGGAATGAGAGTTATTCCTGGTGAGCTGCCTTCTCTTACCTCATGGTCTTTCAGCTGAGGCAGAAGAGCCAAACACAGGAGCAGACGTTTCCCTCCAAGAGGATAGGAGGTCAGCAAACTCATCCTTCTCCACGTGGAGCCATTGCCTGGGGAGGAGGATGTTAGGCTATAGCTCCCCAAGGCTGGGGACCTTGGTTGGGAAGGCAGTGAGGGTGTTGCAAGCCTCTAGGGAGGCAGGGCCATGGAGCCAGGTGACTCTCCCTTCCCCTTTTGGAATGCTGGCCAGTTTCAATTTACATAACACAGCTTAATCCATAGAAACAGGAGCCACAACAGTTTCTTTCTCTCTCTTTCTTATTTTTTTTTCCTCTCCAAGACACGGAAACCTTTATTTTCTCCCTACACCACAAACTGGTGCTGTTAAATAATATTGGATAATTGCACCTGTCGTACTCCCCATATTGTGCTGAGAAAAAATAATTGCTGGTTTTCTGCCTTGCCGTTTAGCTGTGACTCCGTCATTTGACTCGGAGCATGTCATTTTCTCCCATTTTAGACTGTGTACAGTCAAACCGTGTGAAAGGACTCACAGATAGCGGCCCTGCGTGTGTGAGTGGGCGCGGGCCTCATTCAGCAACGATTTCTAATTTATACAGCATTGAAAATCTGCAACTATAAATAAACAGTTCTGACTGGCTTTGCTGCCTACTCAAATGCTTTATTAAAAAAAAAAAAGGTGCCACCAACTGCATGAGAAAGGAAAACAAGACCGTCTGGGTGTGGATTCTGGTTTCTGAATCCCGGGACTGGAGGTGGGTGAATGGTGATGCTGTGCCTTGGTATGGGCTCAGTGCTCAGCCCCGTGGGTCCCCCTAGGCCTGGCCTCTCTGCGCCTGGCTCAGCCCCCTCACGCTCCCCACGTGGGGGTGCAACGTGTTTGGGGATTATGGTGTATGAAACTGGCTTCCTGTTATGACAAGTATCGCCAGAGAGTAGGTGCAGAGGAGCTGAAAATAGCTTGAGAAATGTAGGACCCTTTTGGAGGGAGGATGGGGTTAATGTATTGTTTAGGCAACAAGGCAAGTCTGCTACCCAAATGTAAAACTGGTTTCACATGTGAGACAGCGATGCTGGAACATAAGCATGGAAATGGGCCAGTCCCTGGGGCAGTGGTGGTGGTGTCCTCCCTCTGCTTGTAGTGGGGGGGATAATTTCCATCGAGCTGGGGTCCCTTGACCACCTTCTTCTGTACAGCTTTGCAAGTTATGAATACATCTTTGTGTGTGCTTTTTTAAATGGAGGCTTTTGGATGACCAGTTACGGCTTTGCTCTATAGTGAAGAGGAAGAAAGGTGGGTTTGGGAATCAACTATCTGTGTGAACTTGCACCTGTCATTTTCCTGCTCTGAACCCACAGGTGTGCTTAAAGTCAGCTTAGCTTGTATAGGCTCCCAGGGACTAAGTGGTTATGCATATCTCCTCCCAATCCTGCATTCAGTGGCCACAGTAAGAGTGTTTACACCATGGAAATGGGCACACACTGTCAGTTGCGGCTATACTTTTTTTTTTCTCCAGAGAGTTGATTATTCAACCTTTTCAAGCCCTTGACTATCAGAAACTCAGTTTACTCAGCTTAAAAATGAGAACATGATACTTTCTCTACTTATAACATTTTTGTGAGGCTAAAATTAGTGTGATAATAAATTACATGACACTACCCAAATATTATTACTGGTATCATCATTGTGTTTCTATGCTCGTCATTTTCTAACCTATGGGCCTAACATAGCCCAACATAGGTGGCAAATACTGTATACCTTTTTTCCTTTAATTTAAATATAAACTAAGAATATAACATTTTTCAATGCTGTATACCTTTTAATGAATGTTTAATCAGTGTTTGTTACTGGCATTTTGTTGCTTATCATTTTTAATCTATAGCAGCACCAAGCTGTGTGTGTGCTCAATGGAAATGGTTCTGAGGTACTTCTAGTGTTGGAAAAGATATTGCACAATGGTCAGGCATGCTGCAATCAAGGTTTAATTTGGTCCTAGGGCTAGTAAAGCCACACATAGAAATCTGCAGGCTCATCCCAGTCAAGAGGTTACTATGACTCTGAAAAGTATGTAGCCCAAGTCATCTTTGGGGTGTGGAAGATTTGCATGATGCCCTGTGGGCTTCACATTTGGGGAATTTCCACTGTGACAATAACAGCTTTGGAGTGCCTGCTGAGACCAAGTGCTCAGAGAGTTTAAAAGGCAGCAGCAGGTGTGGGCAAAGAGGTGGCATTCCCAGCTCAATCCACAAAGACTTGACGCTCATATTAATAGAACAGTAGAAAAGGAGTAGGGATCGAGTAGATTTCTTGGCATCAGTCTTGGTCTTCCCTTGGACTGCCTTGCCAATTGCGATAGTTTGTCCTCTTCCCTAACCCTTCAAGTATGCTCTGTGTTCATTTTTACCAAATTTCTCCTGTATAATGTTAAGTTGGGAAGTCCAAGTATTATGTACTTCAGTATCTGCACCCCATCCCATATGAATCTGGTGACATGCTAGCAGACCCAAACATATTTATCTACCACTAGACATTTGTTATTTGTGTTCTTTAAAAAAAAATAGTGTGCCTATAAATAAGCCCCCCCCAAAGAAAACACTAGGAAAATTAGAGTGAGGTTCATGAAGTCTTGTTAATCACCTAAAAATCAACTTTATTAAACCTTACACTAACTCAGCAATGTCAGAAGCCCTTATAATTATACCATGTCTCATCTAGATTCTTCTCCAAGTAAAATGTACATTTATTGCATGAATTAATCAGTGTTCTAATGGAAAAGATTTTTACAATGTTACTGTGTTTGATGTCTATACCTGCCCCAAATGCTTGCTCCCAAGAGAAACAGACTTCCCAATGTTTTTATAAACTTGCTTTCCCATTTCCCAAATTAATTTACAATTATACCAGGTAGACAGAAAACTGCAGTAGCAGCCATCTCCTAACATTTCTAGATGGATAAAAAAAAGATGGATGAGCAATCCATGAAAATAGCTTATAAAAATGTTTGGCTTTTTAAAGAAAAGTTGGGGTTATTTAAAAAAATGGAGCAGGATGAGGAATTAGGAGGTCTGGGAGGCAGAAGCCTTTGTCTTGGTTCTGATACTAACTAATCCTTTTGCCGTCTGCAGGAAACTTTTCATCGTACTCTATAAATTGAAGGGTTTGAATGACCGCTAGGTTCCTTTGTCTTTCTCTCAATATTCTCTAACACCAAGTTTATGTGAGTTTTTTTGGCCTTTGGTCAGATTTTAATCAGAGACTATCCTCCATGAAGGTAAGACAAAGGTAACAAATTTTGAGATGGCAGGAGTTGTTTTTGGTGTGTGCAGGCAACCTTTCAAAAAACCAAGAGTTCTCAAATTAAGCTATCTTCATAACCCTCTTATTAAATTTAAATATCATTTCCTGTCCTTTATATCTTCTTATGTTTCTCCACCACCTCTCACCACCAAAAAAAAAAAAAAAAACCCCAAAACCAAAAAACTCTTGTGTTTTCTTCCTTCTTGGTTCTTGGAAAATGGCGTGCAATCACTTCCTCTTCTTCCGTGGCTGTATTATGTCACCTGTACAAACAAGAATAGAGAGATACCTCAGGTTTCAGGGGTTCCCTAGTGGGTATGTTTGTGTGGGTAGAAATTCAACTCTGGCTTGGACCAGTGGAATATTGAGCACCTTTTTCCCAAGGTGAGAAGATGTACTTTAAGGAGTTTTTAAAAATAGCCACTATGACTGACTGCACGGGCAAAAAGCAACTCTGCTGTACTCCTTTGGTGTCTGGCTCCCAGTTAGCCAGTCACCCAATGATGCTGTTAGCCTTTATGGATCTCTGCATATTTAATAAAAAGCATATTGCTGTTGCTTTTGTTTGCAGGCTGCACACAGTCCATCAGCAAACTTTGAGACTTTGCAGATGGAGATGAAGAAACCACATCAAATTAGACAGGAAATAGAAGAGTGGGTGTTCACCTAATTGGGGTCATTCTATGACCTCTCACTGAATCAATTCATCAGACTGGCTGGAAATGTACGGGCATATGGATTAGTTTTAGTAAGCTTGTGAATTTAGTAAACTGAGGAATTAGTAAGCTCATTAGAGGGTCCTTATTCTACTGAAATTATAGCATTAAATTTGTAAATGACTTCCAGTCAGCCAACAAGTTGGTAGGCTTCATTTTAATGATCATAAATCTTTGTGTAATCTCTGAACTGTATAAAATTTCATTAGCTTGTTATCCTTTGTGCCTACTTTGAAACTTTTCTCAACTCAACATCTTCTCCTCCTTTCCAGAAGTTAGAGCTCTGGTGGCTCTGGTTTGGTATTACCACAGTCATTTGATGTTCTTAATTCCATGGTTCACCTTTCTTTTTCTTTTTTTTAAATTTGTTAATTGTTTATTTATCAAGATAAACTACTACTTAGCCCACATAGCATATTTCATCGTTCAGGAACACAGCTCAGAGACAAGCTTCTATGTAACTCAACCCAAAGAAATTCTTTATATTCCCAAATCACTTTACTCTCTGAAAGATACCAGTCTTCCTCACTTCCTCAAAATATTTCATGGAATTATAATTTCTGTAGAAATATTCATATGCCTTCTTTCTTGGGTCAGTCACAGCAAACTTGTAGAAAGCTGCAACCCCCAGGGATACAGTGAATGCTGCGACAATATGAAACTGCAGGTGTTTGGCCAGAAGGCCGTGCACCTGAGATTTTGTTAAAGCACAGGAAGTCATGGTAGTTACTGTCCTCAACAGGTATGTCAACCTCAATACCCACATCTTTCCTGAATGATGGAGAAATGGAGGGCATTTTGGTTCACCTTTCAAACCCTGTCACCTCCACCAATTTTATCTTTAACAATAAACATTAAATATGTTCTACTAATTTTACCTTACTAGAACTCCCCTTCTCAGAGGCTATAGTGACTGGTGACTTGAAATCCTACTTGTCACTGATTTCCTAGAACAGCCATCTCTTGATCATACAGTACTTGTGTCCATCTCTGTGTTCATTTCCCTTGACATGTCTGAGGTCTGAACTCTCTCTTCTACTCTGCATCAATCTAGATTACCCCAGTCACTCCAGCAATGCCTTACTCTTTTTCCAGATTTACAAGCTTCACGTTGTTTTCATTGGTGCATTCACTTATTTTCCATTTTTTATGTGAATCCTCTCCTCCCCAGTTAGGTCTTCTCTGCATGTAGTTCTATAAGCACAAGTACAGTACCTCTCTTTTCTGCAGTGTACACAGTGGGCCTTGAATACATTCTTTTTCAACTAAATAACCAGCTAATTACATCAAATCTAATGGCTTGATCAATATAAACTTCTGAAACTTGTTCCCCCGGAGTCACTCCGAAGGCTCCTGCAATTTTCTATACCCATGTCCTTTACCAACCCTCAGCCTCTTGAGTGTAATTGCAATAATAACCTCAGTTCTTCAGTCCCAGGTGTCAAGAAGTGGAGATTCTGTTCTCTATTTAAGAAAGGCAGAAGATAGCAACCCCCTTGGGTCCCCTCCCACTGTGGGAGCTTTTCTGTCTTCTCAATAAACCCTGCTTTCTGAAAGAAAGAAAGAAAGAAAGAGAGAGAGAGAGAAAGAAAGGCAGAACATGAAGGCTTGGAGAGAAGCAGACAGGAGCAGAAGTGGTGGTGTGACCATCTGTTGGGGGAGGAGAGCAGGTGGCCGATCAGAGTCTTCTATCCAAAATCAAGTAGCTAGGCGGAACACTCAGAAAGTCCCACACACCCATCAAGGTGCTAGAGAAGGCACATAGGGACAGAGGTTATGAGCCTTGGGTAAGTCAACTTTCTCTCCACCCACCCCTACATATCAGAGGCCCTTCCATTAGGACCTGAAGGTGCTTAACCTCTTTCTGTGCCTGATATCTCTTGTGGGTTAGCTTTTTCTTCCTGAGGGACTTGTGTCCTGATGTAAGCATCCTTGTTTCTTAACATCAAGGAAAAAAAAAAAAGAAAATTAAGTGCTTGTGTAGCAGAGAAGGAGGGTGATGTCCTAATCACCGCTTTGTCCCGATCAGGGTAGACAAGGTGGAAGAGAATCTGTTGGGGGCATGCCTAGATGTCAGACATGGTGGGACTAGCTTACAATAATCTGCCAGAGATTGCTTCTCCCTGCCTGCTTCTGTCACTGAAATCAATATTCCGCCTAACTCTATTCAAAAAGTAGAAACTGAATCTTTCTGGGTGAGCGACTGGTCTCAAAAACTGACTCAGTGTTTGTCCTACCCTTTGTTCCATGGCACATAAAATCTATCATAGGGCAGAAAGTGAGACAGTGGCAGGTCAGACAGGGTGGCCCTGTGGAACATCTTGAGAGCTTTCTGAGCATCAGCATCTACTTGAAGGACCTTCCGGAGGGCCATGACAACATTTGCCTCGCTGATGCTCAAGGTCAGTTCTCTGCAATTATGTGCTTTGGGAGGATATTATCTTACACTTCGTGAGTTTACATTTGACTCCTGCTATTATTTCTCATTACTGTCCTCCTTGCTGTCTTCTTCATATTCACCCTCGACAAGACACAGGAGGAGGGAGAAAGTGAGTAGACATTTAGTAACTGTGGCTATCACCACCAACACCCTTCTTAGTCCAGCAGCTGATGTGGGAGAAAACCACATTGCACAAGGATGCCTGCAGGCATAATTATCTACATGGAGAGGAGTCCAGGGTCTTGAGACCAGCTGCGTCAGTATCTCTGGGATATGCTTTAGAAGGCCAGCATCCTAAGCTGCACCTCAGATCTACTGAACAAGAATCTACATCTTAACAAGGTCTCCAGGTTCCCTAAGATGCTCCTTTTTAAAAGATTCAGAGGCTCATACGTGTTTGAGAAGCAATTACTCTGTAACTGTGGCTCCTGACCCGACTGCAAATTAAAATTACTGGAAGCTTTAAAAATATATATCCATTTCAAATCACCATCGCCAGAGACATGGATTTATTTGGTCTGATGGACCTGGAAATTAGTATTTTTAAACTTCCCTGGTGTTTTTCTGATGTGAAGCCAAGTGGAGAATGAATACTAGAGTGATATCTAGCACACTGGGTGGGTCTTGACTGACATTTTGCCTGATATTCTTGACCACTCAGTGCTTGGATAGTGACTCCTAACCAGGTCACATTGTGTCTCAGGAGTTCAGAAACAGAGATTCCAGCAAATTCTAGCCTTGGTTAGCCTGACTTCCTATTTCACTCTAAGTTCTTGAAGACATGCCCCATATCTGTCATTCTACAGGGAGGTGCCTGTTACCTTTAATTGTGTTCAGTTGGGAAACTGGTAATTTTTGCATAAAGCCAAAGGGAAGGATGGGAATACACATGTAGAGAAGAAGGGCAGTAATTTTTGCTGGAGAAAAATGAGACGACAGCAATAGTGACTAACTCTGTATGTAGGGTGCTACACTAGGCCCTAGATGCTCAGCAAGTCTTCTGAGGTTCTCTGTGAGCCCAGGAGGAGTAGAGATTGCTGCCACTGACACAAGGGGAAACTGGAGCATAGAGACCTTAAGTACTTTGCCTACCTTGCCCAATCTCACAGATCTACAAATGGCAGGGCCAAGGTTGGAACCCAGGTGGCCTGGTACCAGAACTTTTCCTCTTACCACAGTCTCCCACCACCTCCTTGAAGCGTTCATCCAAGGGGGATCAGGCTGTGGAAGGAGGAGAGAAAGTAAGCCTAACCCTGGCTTTGTGCTGACTGTGTGGCTACCTACATGTTTCCATAAATCCAGAACAGAAGATCTGGAGAGGGACTCACAGGTAGGGGAAGCAGACAATTGAGCCTAGACAATATTGAACTGTGTGGACACAGGACAGCAGATGTAGACCAGGACCACTTCAGGCAAACTGAACTGAGTGGTCATCCTACTTGAAGGTCATCCTGTTACTGAGGAGTTAGAAGTGCATTGCCAGAGTTAATGTGAGTGATTTGTGGACAAGTGAGGAAACACCCTGGTTTCTACCCCAATGCTCTTCCCCCTGTTTTGTACTGTCTGCTTGTACCAACAACACTCCAACCAGTACACTGCATCATTACCCTCCTATAGTCTTTCAACTCCCGGCTCAATACTCCAACCTACAGTCATTAGAGTCACTCCTTGTCTGTCTCCAGAACATTCTGCAAAAAGCCCCATTGATACCTAGAGAGAAGAACACTTGGCTATCCTTCCTCCTGCTCTGATTAACATATTGGGAAAGCAAATGTAAATAGGGGGACTCAAAGATGGACAAGACACACTACTAACTCTCAAGAAACTCAAGGTGTAGTGTAAAAATAAATCCCCAAAGCAGAAGTGGCACAGCAGTAATGATAAAATGGTAAATCTGATCACTGGGAGATAGAAGGGTGGGGGCCATTGAACACTTGGGAAAAGCACCAAATCCAACCTCGATTAACTAGGGAGGGCTGCCTGGAAGAGGTGAGCTGAAATAAATGAGTAGTAGTGAGCCAGGCCAAGACTTGGGGGATATGAGGGGCTGGAGCCCATGGAGGGCATCCATGTGAAGGGAAGACCAGCCCTTTGGTGCTTCTGGGGCACAAATGTAGAATGAGAGCAAAAGGCAAGACGGGGACTGAGTCACAGAGGTCCTTGTGTGTCACTTCTAGGGTGCGGACTTTATTCTGTAAATTGGTAGAAGCCTTACAGTATTTTGAGCGGAACAGGACTTGGGGAAATGTATTCTCGTAGATTTCTTTGTTTAGTTTTCAGCAATTTAAAAGTATGACTTGCACTACTGCAATTTTAAGGGATCTAAATTTCTCATTTAATTCTTAGTCAACCATTTGTAATTAATAAAGGTATGTTCCGGATTGAAGACATTTATACTCATGAACTCTTTACCCATTCTCTTCTCAAAAAGTCAAAAATCTAGAGAGAACAGGGAGAGACACCTGGTCACTTGCAGTAGTCTCTGTCACTCCCATGAACACTTGCATATGTGCACTGTAAATGAAGGTCCATTTCTTGATGCTGCCTTATTTGCTCATTGGGACCTAATTGTAGTGAAAAATTGGTTATAATAAACAGTGAGTCTTGTTAAGGAGAGTTTTGTGTTGAAAATAGTGATTTCAATAGTAATAAATGTAATGAAAATTTTAAAAATTCAATGCTTGTTTAAAATTCACTGTAGAGTAATAATTTAAAAATTAACTCAATACATTATTGAATTCAAAGCAATTGATTTAAAAAGTTATTATTCTCTAAGCTCTAAATAATCCATTTTTTCTCTCCACTTCTAATATCTGCCAAATTTCAAATATATTTCTTTCTTTTAAAATATAGATTTGAGGAAGGCATCAAAAACCTTTACTCAAAACCTCAAGGAGCCAAAACTAGCTAGAATTAGATGTCAACACATATAAAATGTCAACACATTTTTTTTTTCTGGATAATTTCCTGTGATTTAGAATCCTGATTTGGGGAGTAATTTTTAGTATTCCTTTTTTTTTTTTAAATGTTTGCTTTCAAAGAGAATTTTGCCTTTGAGACCTTCT
Organism: Tarsius wallacei; assembly: GCA_963574415.1. Taxonomy (NCBI): domain Eukaryota; kingdom Metazoa; phylum Chordata; class Mammalia; order Primates; family Tarsiidae; genus Tarsius; species Tarsius wallacei. The sequence continues at coordinate 75,091 of CAUYQG010020085.1, read as the reverse complement.
TAACCAGTCAAATGCTTCAAGAGTAGAAAACACATGACAAATCCATGTTGCATGCTTAGTTCTCCAGGGTCTCAGCTTCCTCTTAGAAATACACACTCTGGTACTGGACCTTCTGAAACTGTCAGGTTTTTTGCATACATGGGCTTATGTTTTCACACCAGTTCATAGATTGGGCGGAAGATGGCACTTCTGCCATCTCTATTTTGATAGAACAGAATGGCATGTGGGCGAGTGATGCGGGGGCCTTTGTGTGACTCTTAGCTTTCCTTATATGCAAAAATCAGGGTAGAGTTCCTGCCCTTCTCCTTGGGTAGGCAAAAACATCAAGGGCATTTTGCAATCTGACTTTCTGGTAGTTACTTTTCCAACAACAACAAAATATTCTTGGGGTGGGGAGGGGAGAGAGGAAGTGGAGAGAAGAATAATATCCTCCATTTTAAAATCAATGGATTTAAGGTGATGTTTTTCTGAAGAAGCAACGCGATTCTACCCACCTAAAATTAGAAAGCTTAGCTTACTGACATATTCTCATTGCCCAAGACTCTGAATGAGAATTCCAAACTCAAGTATAGGATGTGATTTAATCTGGTAAATGCTTTACTCAAGGCTGAGAAGCAGCCAAATGAAAGAGGGATGAGAACTTACCCAGGAATGCACTGCTAAGGTGGGAGGAGCTGAGAGGGTCATCTGGACTAATTTCCTTAAAAAAGGAAACCTGACATTTTAACAGCTTGTGTTCCTGGAGTCCTCACTTGGTGGTGGTGGTGGGGGGGGGGGGGAGAAGATCCTGATTCCATTTTTTAAAATTCTAGGAATGGTAATACTTTTTTTTCTTTGCATCCTGAATTTTCTAAACAGATTATTTTTAGCTTAAAGTTAAATTAGGCGTTATTTGGGGGAAGAAGGGGAGATCATTTGATGGGGTCCTTTGAGAGAGTGCCAACTACCCCCAGGCTCTTTCCTTGCTTGTTTTGGTAGGACAATTCTGAGCCCTTTAGACAAAGGCATTAAGCATCATTAACTTCTGTCTTGGACTAGTTTTTCCTTCTGTTTCCAGGAGGAGTGGAGAAAGAGTAAGGAAGAAGTGTGTCCGCAGATAAGAGAGAAATACACTGACCCCATTTCCAGTGGTTGAGCTTCTCTTCAAGTAGGTAGATGCTGGCAATAACGATGTAGTTGAGAAAGAAGAAGGTTGCTATACCCCCTGGGTTGAGTTTGGCAAACACAGGATACACCCAGGTACCCGTCTCAGAGTAGATCCATAGGACCCTGCAGGAAACAAGAAGTCACAATGATTAGGGCAGGAGGAGAAAAATGAGCCAATTTTCTCACCTGGATCAGTGGGGTACTGATCACAGGCATATGAAAAGAAAGCATCAGGGACATTTGTCAACAGTCGAAGAACTTCCACAAACTTGCAGAAGTGAGTCTTCCCTGGGTAAATCAACTTGATTCAATAAGTTGCCCTGTTTTATGGGCTGGGCTGGGCTGTTTTACCTAATCCACTAAAATTCAATATTGATGAAAGAATATAAGAGAACATAGAACACATCATTAGCCAAAGGGAGTATGTGGGATTATGAATTATCCCTTTCCCTGAGATATATGGCCTGCTGAGACACTGAATCTGCCAAAACGGCATCCATGTGCTGGCTTTCAGTCAGAGAAGTGGGGTTTGCTTTTTTTTATTTTTTATTTTTACCTGAGAGTCGGCAGCAGCATTCCACTAGCTGGGAGGGGCAGAGAAGGAGCATGATTGCTCTAATACAGTATGCCCAGGATTTGATTGTTAACCCTTGTTCTCAGTCATGCATATAGCCATGAATAGAGTGTCAAGCAGGAATGGATGGATTTGCAGGGAGGCTCAGAGCTTGCTCATGTCAGCATAGACTGTAAGTCATTTCTGGGAGCCAAGAGAAAGAAAAGAAATGCTAGGAGAGAAGCCGTGATATCTACATGAAGCCTAAAAATGCAGTTTGCTGGAAACCAACCACACTGGAAGGTGCCAAAGTCTGAAATAACTTTTAAAAATTAAATATGGGGAAGATGATGCATCAGCTACAGTTCATAATTGGTTAAAAGTACAGAATCTGGAAACAGGCTTCTGTGATTCAAATTCTAGCTCTGCCACCTACTAGCTATGTTACCTTCTGCAATTTATTCAACCTTTCTGTCCTCCTCCCCTCTTGTGTAAAATGGAGACCCAAATAGCATACACCTTAAAAAGCTGTTGTAAAGGATTAAGGGAATTAACACATGTAAACTACATAGAATGGTGCCTGGCATATCGTAATCGTTTGACAAGAGTTCAAAAGCCTCTATCTCCACGGAAGGATGACACAATGGGAGTGTTCTCAGAAAGCTTTCTTTGAGGCCGTTGATCTCTTGTAACAATTAGAATAAGCCAGGTTATGCTTCAGGAACAATACTTAAATTTGGATACCCCAGGTTGTCAAAGGAATTCAGATGGAAGAACAAACTTGTGTGCTTAATTAAACTTTCAGAAATCCAACTGTGATCCCTGTCGTTTCAAATACTTTAAGTCTGTTAAATGTTCTATGGAAGAGGCAAGGGGCTAATATTTAGGGCCCGGAGCAGGGTAAGACAAAAGAGGCAGTTAGGGTGTAACATTTAAAGTGTCATTTATGTGTATCAAAGGACACAATCAAGAGCACGAAAAGGCAACCCATGGAATGGGAAACAGTATTTGCTAACATATACCTAAAAAGGGGTCAATATATAGAAAACATTTTAAAAAAATTTTATAAACAACAAAAAAGTGCTCCTAACAACCCTATTAAAATGGACGAAATATTTGTGTAATCATTACACAGAGAAGATATATAAATGGCCAATAAACACACAAAAGGATGCTCAATATCACTAATAATTAGGAAAACGCAAATCAAAACCAAAATGAGATATGGACCCATACCCAATAGAAAGGCTGCCATTCAAAAAAAAAAAGCAGAAAATAACAAGTGTTACTGAGGATATGTATGGAGAAATTGGAACCCTTGAGCTCTGTTAGTGGGAATGTAAAATGGTGCATCTGCTATGGAAAAGTATATGGCAGTTCCTCAAAAAATTAAAATAGAATTACCATATGATCCAGCAGTTCCACTTCTAGGTGTATACCCAAAAGAACTGAAAACAGGGACTTGAAGAGATATTTGTACATCTGTGTTCATAGCAGCATTAGTCACAATAGACAAAAAGTGCAAACAACCTAAATGTCCACTGATAAGTGAGTGGATAAATAAAATGTGGCATATGGATAGCACATTAAAAAGGAAGAACTTTCCTTCCTGACACAGGCTACAACACAAATGGCCTTTGAGGACATTATGCTAAGTGAAATAAGCCAGTCATGGAAGGACAAATACTGCATGATTCTACTTATATGAGGGACCTAGAGTATTGGATTTGTAGAGACAAAGTAGAATAGTGGTTGCCAGAGGCTGGAAGGAGGAGGCAGTGGGGAGTGGCTGTGGTTTGGATATGACTTGTTTGTCCTCAACAAAACTCATGGAGAAATTTGATCTCTGGTGTGACAGTGTTGGGGTGTGAGGCCTAGTGGAAGCAGTTTCGTTATGAGGATGGATCCCTTGTCAACAGTTTGGCACTGTTCTTGCAGTGTGAGTTCTCCTGGGAAAGGATTAGTTCCCATGAAAGCAAGTTGTTATAAATCCAGGACACTCCTCAGGTTTTCCTTTCTTCACACGTGTCTGCTTCTCCTTTGGCCTTCTCTACCACATTGTGATGCAGTATGAGACCCCTTGCCAGAAGCCAGGGCCATACCCTTGAACTTCTCAGCCTGCAGACCCATGAGCTAAATAAACCTCTTTTCTTTCTTTTTTTTTTTTTTAAATAAATGAGTCTCAGGGTCTCAGGTATCGCAACACAAAATGGACTAAGACAGGGAGTGATTTTTTAAATGAGTACAGCATTTCAGTTTGAGAAGTTGAAAAGTGTTGGAGATGGATAGTGGTGATTGTTGCACAACAATGTGAATAGACAATGTTGCTGAGCTTAAAAAATGCCTAAAGTGATAAATTCTGTTATGTGTGCTTTATCACAATTTAAAAGAATCTAAGGGGGTGTAAGTCTTGGGTCATACAAGTGTATGGTCAGTACTTCGTTTCTAGTCCTGGTCCTGCTGTGTCATTCTGCTCCCCCAAATCTGTTTAGATACTCCTCTCAGACTGATAATGAGGTGACTATAACAAACAATAATTATCACCATGGTTACTAATATTGGAATTGTTTAAGATGTGCACCTCATGGATAGTTTACAGAAGGATATCCATGATGCTTCCTGCTTGAATGCCTGCTTCTCATGACAGGACAAAGAAGGCATAAGAGGCATAAAATAAATACCTCCAAGTAGCCAGGGATAGGTGTTTAGGGGTCAGTGAGGAGATCTAAATATACTCTAAACAAGCTGATTGCCTAGTTTGCTTTGTATAGTTGCAATGAGGGTTTTCTGATTCCCATGTACATTTATGTAAGATAGTCTACAAATGAGGACATCCCTCTAGAGGCCTGGAACATTTTTGTTTACTTCATTTTGATCTCCTTCAGCATAAGGTTTGTAAAGACAAGTTCCTAAGGTAAGTTAATACATTTTGTACTTCCACAGAGGAATTGCAAACAAAGTTATAGGTATGTGAACTACAGTGGGAAAAGTAATGGAGACACAGTATGAGGGAAAGTGACAGTGATTTCATGGAGGATGCGCAGCAGAGAGGCGTGAATGAGTAGAGAGTCACCCTTGACAATGCTTCTTTAAGGCTTGCTTGGATATGGAGAGAAAAGAAAGATGAGAGAGAAGAGAGAGGAGTGAGCAAGGAAAGAAAAAAGAAAGGAGGTAGGTAGAAAAGAATGAACGAAGGGAGGGAGGAAGGAAGAAAGAAAAAAGCTAAGAAGTAGGTAGACAAGTAGGTAAGAAGGGAGGGAGGGAGAAAGGAAGAGAGGGAGGGAAGAGGGAAGAGAAGAAGGACAGAAGGGAGGAAGGAAGGGAGAGAGTGCTGGAGGAAAGAGGGTCTTTTGACTCCACATGTCTTCAGTCTCAGTCAATGTCAACTCTCAACTCACTCTTGTCCCTGTGTTCAATCCCTTGAAATAATATCTATATTGTACTTCCTTTTAGATGTTTCTCCAGTGCACCCATTTCACGACCTCAGACCAACCTCCTGCATCTCATGTGGATTTGTGTCACTGTCTACTGACTGGGCTTTCTTACTCCCTTCAATCCACTTTCCCTACTGCAAGCCCCCAGTAATCTGGCAATCATTCTAAAAGCAATCTCTGAACATGACACTCCCCTGCTTCCATCAGCTCTCTGCTTTAAGAAAAGATCCTGGTTGCTTACCCTGGCTGACCTGGCCCTGCCCTGCCCACCATCTATCTGCGGACCTCCATTTCCAGATGGAAGCATCGTAGGCAAGTGGTTCTCAACCTTGGATGAAGATTAGAATTTATTTAGTGGCCTTAAAATTGTGATGCCTGGAACATATCCTTTAATCAATTAAATCACAATATATTTGAAATGGAACCTAAATACGGGATGTTTTACTTATAGTGCAAACTAATTATCTTATAATTTGTTTTCATCTATTAATGGTATCACCATTTTTCTGGTTCAACTAACTCAGGGTTCTTAGAATTTCTTCCCTTGCCCTGAAACTTGCCTTTGTTACTTGACTGGTTTTCTCTCTAGTTTGGAAGCTCTGCAAGGGCAGAGACTATCTGTCATGCACATCAGTTTCCCAAGTGTCCAGAACACAACTGATTCTTTATATTTTCAAATGAGTGGCTGTTGGGCTATCTCTGTAGCTCACTGCTGTGGACAGCTCTCAGCTGCCTGACCCATCAAGACAACCACAGCCTTCGAAAACTGGGAAATGTACCCAATGGTCTTCCAAGTTTTAGCTAATCTAATGCTCACTTTATTAACACTTTGAAGAGGCCAGTGATACTCGCTTTCAGTTCAAAGAGCCGTATTATATGTCATTCCTGAGCTGTACTCTATGTGAACTTATGTAGCTAGCCTGGGTGGATACCAAATGACAGCCCCAAATTAATCTTTTAGAGCCTTCTCACCCTGAATCTTGTAGCATTAAAATAACTGTTAGGAGCTTCATATTTTCTGTCTTACCATTAGGGAAATATGGACATCTGTGGGTTAGAGATAAGTAGATAACGTACTTTTGTGGGCTTTGGGCATATAATTCTTCAAGTGTTAACACTCATGTCACATCTTTGCAAACCAGCAGAATAAATTGAATAAAAGGAATGAAGAGAGACTGTGAAGCTAGAGTTTTCTGTCTCTCCTCTCTCTCTTTGTAGCAATTTCATCCCACCTTGAGGGTTCAACTATGGATCTCACCAACCCCACCTCTCTCGAGGGTCTGAATTTCCAAATGGAAGTTTCTCTAAGCAGGTGGTTTTCAACCTTGGCTGAAGATTAGAATTTCTGGGGGTCTTAAAAATTTCTATGCCTGAATATGTCTTTTAATCAATTAAATCACACAATTTTTTTTTTACGCATAGCCAAAATGATTTCTCTTACAGTCAATTTTCATCTGTTAATGGAATCACCATTTTTAGTTAGTTTAACTAGTCCCAAATTCTTAGAATTACCCTTAAGTTTTGCTTTTCATCTGTCTGGTGCCTGTCAATTGACTCACAAAATCTGTTCTATTATTTCAACAATGTGTCTCAGGAATGTCCCTCATTTCTGATTGTACAGCTGTTACCCTCTTCATACTGTTATTATTTCTAATTGCTGTTACAGGCATTTTGGCTGAACAGAAAGTGAGGTTTGGACAGGAAGAACGAGAAGTATAGATAACCCTTTTCCCTCCTAGCCCCCCACACCTCTTCAATTTGCATTATGGCTGGTCTGGACCCAAATGTTGCCAATAAAGATGTGTTGTGTGGCATCATTATATTTATTTTCATATATTAACTTACAAGAGGACTAAGGTCCTTCTGTGGAAAATGGGACTGAGTGTCCAACCGCCACTGAGATTCAAAGTTATAAAACTATGTTTTAGCCGGGCTCGGTGGCTCAGCCTGTAATCCCGTGCCTTGGGAGGCTGAGGTGAGTGGATTGCCTGAGCCCGCGGGTTCGAGACCTGCCTGGGCAGGCGAGACCTCATCTCTACAATAAATCAAAAAATCAGCCGGGCGTGGTAGCGCGCGCCTGTAGTTCCGGCTACTCAGAAGGCTGAGGCGGAAGGATCGCCGGAGCCCAGCAGGTCGAGGCTGCGGTGGCCGGAAGTGGCCACTGCCCTCCAGTTTGGGCGATGGAGTGAGATGCCAACTCAAAAAAAAAAAAAAAAACTATGTTTGACCTAGATGATCCCAGGTGAAGGTCTTATTTCAAAAAAGGGGGTCACAGTGACTCTGGGACGGAAGTGACCATAGTACCCTAGTGGGAGAAAGAGTATTGTTGATACCTGGCATGGCAAGGTGGCTGGTGCTGGAACTCAGCTTAGTACAGCCCATGGCAGTTGCTGATCTACTCTCAGGATTAGATATGTAAGTGTGGATGTGTAAATGGGGCACAAATTGAAAGCGACTGTTATCTCTAGGAAGCTTTGCTGAGGGACCTCACCTGAGTGAGCACAGTATAGGAGAAAGAAATTATTTTTCTTTCCTCACAGAAACTGCTGCTGGGAGGTGACTTTGCAAACATCTCCCTCTCCCAGGCTGGGTTATAGCTGTGTATCTGTAGGACACTTGTGCTGGGTATGCAATAGCTCACACACTAGCAGAGACACCTATAGCCTCAGCAGGTTTCTGGTCTACCAAGAGCAGGCTAGCTGGGGCTGTTATGGTGGTGATTACCATTGTTATTTCTACTGACAGAAGGGATTAGTGGGTAGTGGTAATGTTGGCATCAGCAGTGGGTGTGCATGTCAGATGGAGATGTGGAGCCTGGGAGTTGTGGTCTTGCCATCTGTGTGAAGAACAGTGCTTAGAACAGTGTACAATGTGGATTGTGCAGTGCACAACACGGACATGTGTAAGTGCTCAGCAATTACTGGAACTCTTTAGGGATGGAGGTCTTAGAAGACTGGATCACCTACAGCCAGGTAGAATGGTATTTGAGGATATTATTGGAACTGTGAAATAACCATGGATGAAGAATAAGATAATGTGATTAAACTATATACCTTAATATCCTGCCTTATTTTTATATTGTTTAATTTTGTTTTGTTTTACGTCTCTTCACTCCAACCAGTTTTAAGCACCATTGTCAAGATCAACTTTTTAAAGCACAATTCTCTGGCCAAGTTACTCATACTTCTCACTCATAAGTGGGTAGTTCCAGGACCATTTCCTATTTGTCTTTTTCACTGATAGATCCAGCTGAAGAGAATTACTGACTTTTGTTCGCAGAGCTCTGCACTCTCTTGGCCTTGGGACTATGCTTCTATTGTTCACTTGCTCCCATTTTTTGTGGCTCCAATCCTGCCAGCCCTTCAGGGCCCATCCCCAGTGCATGCCTTCCATGATATCCGTCCCACAGTATTTAACTGGCTGTAACTCTTCCTTCTCTGTATTCCTGTGGCTCCTTGCATTTTCTATAACATTTAATCACTTTCCATCTTCTGTTTGTATGCATGGCTCATCTGCACTTATTAAGTGTAAACCCCCTGCAGTCTGGTGCTTGGCCTTAGATAATTGCTTTTCTGAGCAGATCCAGCCTTGTGTAAGGGGAAATATTTGTTCTATTAAAAAAATGAATAAAAACCAGCAGAAAGAACATTTCTGTTTTTTTGCTCCTCACCATTGCTTCAGAGAGTGCTAGGTGAGGTGTTTGGGGGTGAAAGAGGGAGGAGGAGGGAGTGAACTGCCATATTTATAGGTGACTAATGCTTTCCAAAGGAAATGAAAGATTTGTACTCATTACTACTTTGCAAAGCTTTATTTTCCCACTTAGGGGCCAGCCCTTCAATTTTGCAATCTGAAAAATAACTAAAAGCAAGCACCACATGTAAGGCAGTCCCCACGGTCCCAGCGGCTATTTTTAGGTCATTGTAACATGGTTTCGGCAGTGAAATGCTTCTCCAGCCCAGAGTTACTGCCGGTTTTCTGACTCATGTTTGTTTCTCACGCTCCCTCTGACCTGAGGGCTCCCTCTCTACCTCATTCCTGCTAGGCCGTTTCCCCATTTGACCGTCCAAAGTGGTACACCTAACAGCAGACACACAGCCACTTTCCTGAGACAACAGTCATGGATTTTCACACTGTGTGAAATGTGTTGATGACCATCTGTGGCTGTGAGGGTCCATGGGCCCCAGAGTGTTGCGTGAGGGTGAAGATGGCAAACAACAAAGACCAAGCTCTCCTAACAAGGGAACGGAAGAGACAGGGTAACTTCCACCCAGGGGACAACATAAAATGTCCTCATATAAGTGTATGTATTTGATTCATTCTAGTCTGGGGATTAATGGATCAAATGCTGATTTAGTACTTCTCATTTATGATAGCAAGGGCTAAACCCCAAACCACTGCAGCTCCCCACTGGGTATTGGGGCCCACCCAGTTACATTCCTGCTAGGGACAGGTCTCCATTTCTTCCTTCCACTCCCTCCACCATTATTTTAATGTCCAATTCAAGCACAGAGCTGGGAACAACCCTATCCTGGAAGATTTTAGAGTGCAGAGATTTGGACAAGCAATTTTGCATGCTCACCTACCTGGCATTTAGCTGAGTGGTTTTGCACACACTGTGAGTTGAACAAATACCTGGCTATATTAACACAATGGGAAGAGAACTAGATTTGGAAATAGGAGACCTTGCTTTAAGTTGGCCTAGGTCTCAGCTTTGCTTCTCTCCCACACTCTGGCCTATCTCTGCCATGTGACCTTGGATGTGCAGTCTATCCCAATGGAGCTTCATCTCTAAGTCACCTCCCACCACCCAGGCTCTCTGTTTTTTTTTTTTTTTCTTGTGGGTTTTTTTTTTTAGATTGTCATCAGTTGGCTAACATCAGCTCACCTGAGTTGCCACAAATGCCACGAACTGGGCTACCTGTCTTGTTCCTCTTTAGTCTAATCTTCAGATTTCAGCCAGAATCATCTTTCTAATTACCTTTCTTACGTAAGCCATATCATTTCATTCCTCTGTTTAAAATGTTTCCACAGAAAAGCCCTTGATTTAAAAGTTCAAACTCACTGATGGGATTTATGATCTAGATCTTGCCTGTCCTCCAATGCAGCCATCCCCTCAGCTCCTCTAGCTCTTCTCAGGTGTCGTTTCCTTGCCTGAAAGTCTGGTCCACATCTCCTTTGACTTATTCCTACCAATTCTGTGGGTCTCAGCTTAGACAACCCTTCCCTTTGGGAAGCCAGCCCTGAACATCCCTGTGTGTCCATAGCACCCTGGGCTTAGCCCGTCACAGTCCTACAGCTGTTTCCCACCATCTGCTCATGCTCCTCTTTCCCAGACAGTCCCTAAGGGTAGTGGGCTTCTTGAACAGGCACAGGTGAATAATTGGATGGGCACAGGATGCACTTGTTCTCAGCCTCCATCTTCTTTCTCCGACCTTCCAATTTCTGCAGAGTTGGAACAGATGTCCATATGCTCACAAGCCAAGTTCTGGTTGCTACTTCCATCTTTATAGCAACCACAACTTTTCCCAATAACAGCAGTGGCCTTAGGTGCTCTTTATTCCCTTGGTCCCCAAGAGGAAAAGAATAACACGAGTAAGCTGTGAATTGATAATCAACCTTCAAGTTCTTAGGCAGAAAACATCAGTATATCAGAGGTGGTGACTTATACATGAACTCCAAAAATTACACTTGGCAAAAAAAGAAGGTTAAATTAAAGATCAACAAGAAAAAAAAGCATACAAATTTATGTGTATTATCAGCCAACTTCTACTTTGCTTTCCTTCAACACACATGCAGAAGGAAATACCTTTATGTGTACTCTTACCCAAAACCAGCTCCCAGATACTCTGTCTTTAGGGATTTATTCCTTTAGGTTAAGCCAGATATGGTAAATACATGGCATACATTCCCTCATTGTCCATTCTCATATTGAAAGACAGTTGCTTGATAATCACACAACTTTTTCTTGATAGGGCCTCAGAATCTTTCTGAACACAGCACTTTAGACATCACCTATCAGACATCAACTTAAGCCTTGTCCTCTGAAAGTGTTCTTTATTAAAATGCAAAAGCCCCAAAGGCTGAAAAACAGTGTAGAGCACTGGCAAGAAAGACTTTGGGCATTCGGCAAAAGAGAGGCACAGAAGAGTGTGCAGAATAGACACCACAAAAGGGAAGGAAGGACTAGGGAGGAACCAACATCTGAGTTCTAGGCAACGAGTTTATTTGCTGTAAGACAGAGGCTGGTGAAGTACATGAAACAGGTACTGCTGGAGCCGGAGTCCTTCAACACGTGTTCTCTCTCTTGGCCTGCATCCCTGGCAGAGCACTGTACTGAATTAAATGTGCCCCCATGTAGGGACAGGGTGAATTATCCAGATTGCCACACAGAGATAGCTTATGTGAGTCTAGAGAAGGAACACTGATTAGCATTCCATATTCAGGTCTTGTGCTTAAATGTTCTTTCAGTAGAAACAAAAACCCGGTGCTGGATGAGAGGGCTATAGGATGGGAAGGAGGTTTCCCAGTCAATAGGTAAGAAGTTCAACACTTGCCCTTGATTCTAGGCCACTGGGCAGCATGTCTGAGAAGCAGTGCTGCCAGGTGGCTGAATGATGAAATCTAAGCCCGCTACTGGATCATCTCCTGTGCAATTGCCCAAATGCCTTCCAGGAGCTCTGATGCCAGATGTTGATGCAAATAAGCCCATAACGATACAGGCAACAGAAGTGGACAAACCTAGTGCGCACCACACCCAAATGCCTTTTTAGATGGAATATATTTAGATGCCTCAGATTGTTCAGCGATTCAGACATTTCAATTGCAAATGAAACCAAAGAACAACATTTTCTTGGGAAAGCAAGATATATGTCTTTGCAATGATTAGTTCTTCACAAAAGGGAGACAGGAGGTTGTGACTTGCTGTGTGTGCATGCACACCTGTGTGTTTTCGTGCATGGGAGGTTTCCATGAGCCTTAAAATCAAACAATAAGAATTCCTCCTACCTGGAGAAATAAAGATTGTTAAATCCCTATTGAATCAAGATAAAGGGACTCTGACAGAACAGTATGCTTTTCCAGAATATTCCTCAGGGCCTTGAATGACAAGCCCAAGTTGACTTTCTTCATGCAATTCTTACCTGCTGATGTAAGCAAGACTACTGGCAGCCAACAAAGTGAGACCTGTCTTCTTCGATGGATAGTGATGTGGTCTGAGGATGACTTCAACCAATGAGAAGGGTAATATGGACGTGTGCTGTAGGAGAAGAGACAGCAAATCAGAATAACAGGGTACTCTGGCTGCCTACAGTACCCATAATTCTCTCTTCCCCATCCAATCTACTTTCTTATCCACTGCCAGACACAACTTTCCAAAACTTGGCATAGATCATACCCTTGGATGCCCAAGAACCTGTGGTAATTCCCTAGTGCCTATCATGTTGCTCCTGACTCCTCTGTCTAGCTATCAAGGTCTTTGCAATGTGCTATCACCTTCTCTTAACCTGCTTCTTGCCCACTGATCCCCTCTCTTAACATATACAGTCACACACACAAACATACATGCTCACGCATTTTCTCATACATGTACACACATGCAGGCACATATATACACACGCTCCCACTCCATTTGGTAAAGGCTATTTCCGTCATTCTCCTTTGTACTCAGAGTGCTTCTCCCTCTTCGAGACTCTTGTCCATGCTTCCTCTCCCCTGTGGACAGTCTTCTCTCCTCTGTGTACTCAAATCCTCTATGTTCTTTGCAGCCAATGCAATCTTCCATGATACTGTTTTTGAATTTTTCTCTTGCTAATTTCTCTCACTCAAATCTCCTGTATTTATATCCTGCGCCACGTAGTCTAGCACTTGTGGTATATATCTGTAAGCTCCGGGGGGGCCAGAGAACACATCCTACCTCCATCTCTGCATTTCCCATGGCACTTAGCACTGTGTAACTGAGTTCAGTCTTGCTGAGGGAGGTGGGTGTGTGGGGTGTGCGTGAGCCTTCCTTTGAAACCTCCATGTCCTCCTCTCTCCTTCCCTGTATCACCCCCTCCTTATAACCATCTGTTTTCTCACATCTTCCAAACTCTTAAAACTAGATTTTTTAAATGGAATAACTGAGGAAATAAACTTTTGGGAAGGGTGGTGTTTTCAGATGCAAAGACTGCTTCGGCCTGCTGCCCCTCTTGGCCATGAAAGTTGACCCGGTAAAAATCACTGGAGTCTGTGTGCAGTTTCCTTCCATTTACTGAAAACACTTCACTCCTGCTCCCCACTGTCCTCAACTCTTGGCTGCCTCTCTCAACCACAGTCTCCACCTTTAAGCCCCCTCCCCTCCTTGTTCTCAAGCTCCAAGGCAGCTGTGTCAGCACCTCAGTTATGACAGTCTCTGGAGCTTGAGAATGTCGCCGTGCTCTCATGCCCAGCCACTAACTGGAACTCTGCTATCAGTCACGAAAGTCTTGTGCTCAGGAAGTGTCCCCAGGAGGCAGTAGCTTCCTTACTCCTCAGCTGAGCTAGTTAGGGCTAAGTCAGGAATCCCGATGCCCCTTAGATGACCAGAAATGTGACAAGTTTTGATGCAGCAGGGGCAGGGTGAGAAGGACCAAGCCTTCAGTATAGAGCACTGCTGGGTGAGAGTTAAGTATGGCCTCCCATGCTGCTCCAGTCCAAGCTTCAGTGAAGTGGCATGAGCAACTGGGCATCTTTAGGGTCCTGGGCACATTTTAATAGCAAAGCTTAGAGGAAAGCATGGAAGACAAACAATAGCTTTTACATAAATTGCTCAAGATTGGTCCTAAACATACTGGATGGTTGGATAGACAAATGGGAGGACTTCCAGGACCACAATCACTCATTGCATCTTTCTTCGGCCCAGTTTTAGGCTGCAGTTTCTGTATCTCTCCCTCGAACAAAGGAATGGGGTGTTTAAGGGTACACAGGTTTGAATCTGTGTTAGGCTAGTTACCGAATCACTCTGAACTTCACCTTTCCCAACAGGGGACAATAAGTAACACATACTTCATAGAGGTGCTGCTATAGGGACTGAAGTAAGGGCATGTAGATGCTTAGTCCTGAGCCTAGGAGAGCTTCTGGTGAGCACTAGCTGTGGTTGTCACTATTATCAATGTCACTGCTGTTCTTCATCTCTCTCACGGGTCCAGGGTGGGGTGAGGGCTAGGGTTTGGAATATAGGTGGCTTCAGGTGCTTGGAGGAACTCTGGCTTGTGGTCTGCAAAAGCCTGTGGCATATGGACCACTGGCATGTGGTGGCAGAGCCCCTCCCTTTCTCCCTCCCCAGCCCACAGCTGGTGCCTACTCTCCCAGCCAAGGCTGCCTCAGAGCCCTGTCAAGGCTCAGTGACCCACAGGGATGCTCTCTTCCTCCATAGGCTACCTCAGCAGGCAAGGAATGGAGTTGTCTGCCCAGCACTGTCACCTGCTTCTCTCTGCCTGCCTTCACGCTACTGCAGTGAGGAAGATCCAACTTCTATTAAAAACCATTAACAGGCCCATTATACTGGTCATTGATCTGACAGATTTTTATTAACCCAGCCCACAATCAGCAGCTCCTGTCCTCTACATTAATGATCATTTGGAACAGAATTCCTGTGGAATAATGTCATGTGTTCACTTTAGGAGTAAATGAGTTCACGGTGATTAATGCTTTTACGACAAACAACTCAGGAATGCATGACTGGTCACCTCTTCCAGGAGCCTGGCCTTTGCAAGTGATATTCAATTGGATTTCCAAATGAATTCTCCCTGATGGCTTCTGGGAAATTTACTCCAGTGATGTCATTAGTGATGGGCCATACACTGCGACTTCATACTCACTAAAAGGTCTTTGCAAGAATCACATTTTCCAGTCTGGGCGGGGATGGGGATGAGGGAAAGAGGAAGACTGCATCCTGGGAGCCGCTGTGCAGAGCCAGGCATGAGGCAGTCAGCCTCCTGCTATTTAAAAAGTCCTGGTATTACACCTCACATTGACATAAATTACAGAACCCTAATCGGACAGCACGTATGTATTTTAAAAAGAAGAAGAAAAAAATCCAGTATGAGAAAAATCAAATGTACTTTCTGCTTCCAAAAAATCTAATAATTAGGCTGGGATTGACACAAATTAGAATGCTGCCAAAAATTACTGAAAACAGTGACTCATTCTGTATTTCAATTAACAGTTTCTCAGTTTCTCTTATAAACAGCAAAGCTGACAAAAATTAATTATCTCAGAGGGGGTAAAATATTTCTTTCCGAAGTAAACAAAACATCATGGGTTGAGACAATAGCATGTATAAACAGAGGGAGTGCCATAAAACTATCTTTCAATGTCATTAAAGTCGTCCTTTTAGTAGATTTTCCTTTAAATGTCTCTTTCCAAGTTTATCGGTTATGAGGACAGTGCTGTTCTTCTCCCATCCTTTTCTACTCAATTCTACCTTCCCCTCCTGTCCTCCGTATAAGGTCGACTTTCATCTGAATATCTTGGAGACAGAACTATAAGCATGAAATTTTGGTTTAAGTATTAGTGTAATCATTATACTTTGGATTCTCTGGCTACAAAATAGCCTTGTAGATAAGTACCAAAATTTATCAGCCCATAGAAAATGTTTATAAGGTTGCATGATTGACAATGTGGAAAATGATAATAATTTGAGCATGTATTTGTACTCATCCCATACCAGCAGATAAGTGGCTGTTATGAACAATTTCCCTATATATGAGGCTAAACTTACAATAGGATGCATTTTGCCTGAGTTGTGGGAAAGAGACAAGCCTTAATCACTGAGATAGCCCATGGAGCTGACAGGTCTTCATCATTATTGTTGCAACTCCAAAGACTGAACCCATAAAGCTAGGCTGATCACACTCTTACTCTAAGGCTGATCACATTCTTATTCTAAGGTTCTTGCGGGGGGACCAAGAGCACTTAGTTTTTCCTAGTGAAAGAAATTCAGGGAGCCTACATATTTTAAAAATTATATAATAACAGTCAAAAATATGACCTCTATTTTTTTGTTCTATTTCATTTCCTTGCCATACTATTTCTTGTGTTGAGTTGGCAAAGATAAAAAAGTCAGCTTTTACCCTCTCAGACTAGCCGTCAAGAAGCTTTTTCCTTCACATGTTGTTTCTAGTAATAAGCTTCCATAGTATCGCCCACTTCATATTTGTCTCAATTCTTTCCTCCTTCCCTTGGATCCGAGAATTCATTCCTGCGATTGGCTTTCCCCAAACTGAGGTCCTTTCCCTCAAGTGTCTAATATAATGCCTTTGGGTTGTTTATGGTATTCATGGGTAGTTATTTTTGAATGAAGTTTTAGTACACAGACAAGATCTCATTTCTGGGTACAATTAGGAGGATTGTTTTTTGTTGTTTGCTTATAATGTAGCAAATATATCATTTTTAAATTTAAAATATATAAGCCTTCCCAAAGTCATCTCAGGAATAAACACACTGAATGTCAACTAAAACCTAAATGTAAATACCTAAATACAATAGACATGGAAATGGAGGCAAAGTAAACCTTAACAGAATGCCATTCTGGCTTGTTATTACACTTCTGGATCATGTTCCTTAAGTTTGAAAACTGCTTGTAGGAAAGACACGCAGTAATAGTTGTTTTGTAAATCCCAGTTAAACAATCTCTAGTTCTGATAATACAATTCATTAGCCGCCAAAAACTTTTACTTCAGTTCTCACTAACTTCCCCCACTGCAGTTTCTGTCTCTAACTCCCTACAGGTAGGGACAATGGTGATGGTCTTTGACACATTTGCAGGAAAATTTTGTATCCTAAAGCAGAGACTATGTATTTCCTATGTCCTTCACATTGTTAAAGTTATACCTTTGCTTTAAAAGTAAATCTAATATACGAAAATCCAGAAATGTATGCACAGGCTACAGAACTTACATCTCTATGGGATTAAAAAAAATTACTCCTCCATTTATGCTTCTCACAGGAGTCTTTTCAGGCAGACATATGAAAGATTTAAAGAAAATTGGATTTGTAAAAATTCCCTTTTCCACTTTCTAGGAACTCAAGTGCACAGGCTAGACACGACTATAATTAGAGAGTCAGCATGAACATGTCTGGGAGGAGGGGATTGGGAGGATCAACCATGCACAGAAAGAGCTACAGGCTTCTCTTTGATCTGTCTACCTAGGTGGGCTAACACAGGTTGCCCAGCCTGCAATCAGACATTAGATAGAACATTCTTACTCAGGGCATAATGTTTGCAATTGACTCTGAAATGCACCAGAAAGAAGATAAATTAATGGATAGAGAGATAGACAGATTTGTGATAAAGCAAAAACAATAAACTATTAATAGTGGCATGTAAGTGGTGGGTGATACAAATGTTCGCTGTAAAATTCTTTCAACCTTGCTTTAAGTTTGAAAGTTTCATAACAAAACAATGGAGGGAAAATAAATATCTCTACTGACCCAAAAAGAGAAATGAATGCTCCACTGGGCCGGGGAATAAACATGTACTATTGTTCATGAACTCTTACGTGGATTGAACAGACGGCTAAATAATAACTTTATGAATCTTCTGGAGAGAATTTTTAAGTGAATCCTTACCTACTATACGGCTGTCCTTTGGGTTGATATGTAGTTTGACCATCTCAAAGCATCATTCTTCTGAAGGCTTTGAAGGAACCCAGCCTAGTAGAGAAGCAGCATTTGTATTCTATCCAGTTAAGGGTAAGATAAAAGAAAGATGTGGGATCTTAGGACGCTACAAGAAGGAAGGACTCTCTTCCTGTCCTCGTCCTCTTTCTCTCCACCCCTTCAAAGTATCCAAATCTCTTTCTCTTTTTGAGTTCCCTCTAGTAACAGTAACACCTTAGACATCTGCTGACTCATACCTTTACTCTTCACATCCACATTTTATTGTTTTCCCCACAAAATGCTTCCCATAGCTGTTTATTCTTTTGTTTTCCCAAGCATCACCTTCCTAGTTTTTTCCTATTTGGTACATACAACCAGGTAAATATTTTGTACTTGCAATCAGATAAACCTTCCAAAACAAGTTTCATGTTGCTACTTCTTGCTCAAAAACCTTCTGTGGTTCCTTATTGCCTCTGTCCGTTATCTGTATCTCTTCCCTGATCTCATCTCTTGCTTTCCAGAGCATCTCAATAGGTGCTCCTCCTTCTCTACACAAACCAATCTTCCTCTTGTTTCAATCTGTTTCTTTCCTGAGAATCCCCTTTTTGTTCATTTTTTTTACTCATTATTTTTCCTCTCTTCTGACCAGCCCACACACATTTGAGATACATTACCACAAAACCCCATTTATTAATACAAGATATAAAAGAAAATTAGGACTCTGAAGCACACTGAAACACAGATCTGCCAACCAGAAGGTGTACTGGGCTGCGGTTAAGGAGATTCAAATTTAGCAATATGTTTTCAGACAGATAAAGTAAAGAGAGAGAGATAGAACATACACGGTTTCTATCTTTTTAAAAAAAATGAAGTTTTCCTCCCAGAAATTGGACCTAAAAGAAATTTCATTTAGAGGACTCTAAGGATCACAGTAATCACAACAGTGTCCCTATAGCAAACAGATCAGATTTCCAGATTTCAGTTCTAGATTCAGATGTTCTGATAACATCTGAAAGCAAAATCATAAAATGTAATCAGACAAAGGAGATTCTGCCAGTGAGGAGCTAATATTATATAATTATGTAGCCTTCTGGGATCAGAGCAGTAGACAGGCTCCAGAAGTGCCATTTTCCCCATGGGTGTTTTTGTTTGTTTTTGTTCCATTTGTGAATCAGATGCAAACCAGGATTTTAATCTTTGTTTAAAGTCTGGAGTGCAGGCATTACCCACTGTTGATAACACAGAAATCTAAATGCTTAGAGATTTAAAAAAGTTAATGGTAGTGTTGACACCCTTTTATTGCAAATAAGAAGCCTCACCAAGGAAACTATCCTCTCTTTGGACCATGAGTCCTTAGTTCTTCTGCATCCCTGGAGGCCACGTCCCATTCTGCTTTCTCATGAGATGACCACTCTTCTGTCCCTCCCATGGCTCCTTTGGTCTGCACAAGACCCTTCCACGCTTAATGATACCCAGTTTTATTTTTTACATAGTCAATTTCATGTGGTGTGTGTGTGTGTGTGTGTGTGTGTGTGTGTGTGTGTGTGTTTCCTCTCCTATTCTTGAGATTAAAAATTCTTTGAGGGCAAAGTTCTCATCTATTTTTTCAGTACTTTCCTCCAGCCTTTGCTTTATAAATGATTTGACTGATTTTCTTGTTGTCCAGTAGGATACAGTCTGCAGAGGCCCTGGGGATCAGCTTACCTGTCCTGTCCTATTTTTGTGCCCAACCCCCAATTACTCTGTACTTCCACCTGAAGACCACAGTTCTCTCTCTGACCACTGATACAACACTAACGTGTCCCTACCCTTCTTCAGCTCCATTGACCCTCATCTCACCTTACAAGATTCAGTGGCCCTTAACTAAACCCCAAAACTCCAGCAGGTGCCTTTTCTTGGCACAGCAGGAGACCCTTGTGTGTTGTCATGATACCACACTGGCACATTCACCTAATACTGACCAAAGTCTTCCAGAGGTAGACGCAACTCAGGGCCTAAGGTTGCCATCATTTTCTCTCCACTGCCTAGCACGGTACTTATCCTACTCTGGCCACTTAATATTGGTGGCATTCATGAATTAGTCAATGGAAAAATAGAATGGGGCAGAAGAGAAGAAGAGGTCTCTGCATAGCCTGGAAAGCCAACCCAGACCAGCTTCAATGGACACTATCAGACCACATAACACCCTGCATCTGGGATGGCAGGGTTGCAGAATCAATCCCACTTCCAGCTGGTCACCTTTACCTTTTCTTGCAGTTGTAGAAGATACCCCTAATTCTGGAAATAGATTTTGGGAGATACAGGAAAACCTATGAACAAGTGTGACTCCTGGAAACAACCAGTGAGTGCCCATACCATGGCCACTAAACTATAGGCTCGATGAAGAGGCACCATCAGCTAGTAGTCAGTAGCCCTGTGGAAGGCTGGAAAATATGTAGGCAGCAAAGGCTGTGCTTTGTTTGTCTCTGGACTCACTGATATGTGGTCATCTGTCCTGACACTGGACCAGGTAAAAGTCTCCCCCCATCCGGTTTTGCTTGCCTCTTCACCAATCTGCAACTCACCCTCCATGCTTCCTTGCCTGGCTCCACATGGTGCACATGGAGACTTGTTTTAAAGACAGAGACAGATGGGCAGCTCTCTAGAAAGCTGCTCCAAGTTGGAGGAAAGAGACTGTTCTTTTTAAGAAAGAAGTAATTTTGGAAACATGCTTTGGAGGCACCGTGTTCCAGGGCACCACATTTTCCTTTCCAATATCTCATCATGATGTCAATAAAGGTCTCAGAGTATGTAAGCAGCTGGTTTCCTGGGAGATAATAGTGATTATGGAAAGCACCCTGTAAGCACAAGCACTGGGGCAAAGTTTCAAACTCTCCGTGTGATGGATCCCATGATGGACCAATTTCCACACTTTTTCCTTCCTGCCTGTGACTGTCCCGTGCCTACCCAACAGGGTGTTCTAAAGGGACTCAGCAGCTACTCTGCAAGAATGGTGATACTCACTGGCAATTTTCCTAAAATCACGTAGTCAGTTGCTTTAGGGTTACTGTCTCTCTCTGTCTCTCTCTCTCTTTCGGGGGGTGGGGGAGGAGAGGGTAAGGGGCATATGAGCTCACTGTGGGGGTCTTGCCAGTGGAGAAGGGAATGGCTAAGAGTTAAGAAGTTTTCCTAGGAAATGCCTTTACTTAATATCCATCAAATACCCCATGAGAAGCAGTTCTGTTTCAGCATAGTAGGCAATCAAAAGGTATATAACATATGGTCTTTAAACTCAAAGAAATAATAATAAATTTCAACTTATAATGATTGTAACCCTACAATGTCACCCTAGGACCAGGTTAGGCCTAAGGCATTATGTACTGGAGACTCTGAAGGTGTTAGACCATAGTAGGTACTGCAAGGATGAGCCCTTGGAGTCCACTGTGAATAAGCCCTTCTTTAACTCAAAGAGTTGCTTCCCTTTCGCAAGTCACCCTAGGTCAAATTCTTTCTGTCCTAAAAGACTCAAGGGTTTCTCTTTAACAGCTTTTGTGACATACTAAGTGTGCCTAATTATCTTAGAGTGTGCCATTACTTTAAAATAAAAGTTAATATTAATTCTCTTTTACTAAAAACAGATAACTACTTATCACAGACTACCTTTTCAATTATGAGCATTTTTTTAATGCTGAGAATCCAAACAAAAACAAAAGTCCATTCATAGGATATAAAGCTAAAGATGTCTAATAAGATGGTAGATACATGAGTTTGATGCTCAGAAGAGACATCTAATGGAGAAAGGTTTGAGAACCATCAGAGTGCTGATATAACTTTACTACATGGCAGTCAATGAGATGATTCAGAGTATATGAGTGAGAAGAAAACTAAAGGATCTAGTAGTAAACACTGTGGTGTCACAACAGTTAAGTCAGAGTTTCTAAACCTCTGCACTATGAACATTCTAGAACAGATAATTCTTAGTTGTGGGAGGCTATCCTGTGCATTGTAGGATATTCAGCATCAGGTTTGACATCTACCCACTAGCAGCCAGTAGCATGCTCCTCCTCCCTACACCCCTGTTGTGGAAAGCGAAACTGTCTCTAGACGTTGCAAAATGTCCCCTGAAGAGCACAATCCATCCAGGCTGAGAATCCCCAATTTAAATGACAGGCAAAAAAAAAAAGAGAGAGCGAGAGAGAGAGTATTTTGCAAAGGTAATGAACAGAAGCGGTCAGAAAGTCTAGAGGTAAAGGAAAGAAAGAAGATATTGCAAGAAAGATGTGGTCAGATGTACCCAATGTTGAGGAGAGGTATGGAGACATGAATGCCTAATCTACTGGGCTTACAGACAAGGATGTTGGTGAGCATGCAGGAGCTTATTCCTTATTTTCCCAGACTGTGTGCCCTTCCTTCCAGGTTGAGTCCTAAATTCCTCACTCAGGGACCTTTGGGGTTCGGAGGATTTTTGGTTGTGGACCCTGGAGCCTGAGCTTTGGGGAAAGGTTAGTGTGGAGATGTTCCTCAGAGGCCTTTGCCAACTATCCCACAATCCCAAGGGCAGGAGGAAATCTTAACAAGTTTGTAAGTGCAAAATTTGGTCACCTATATGCAGGACAAGTTGATGACAAGTCCACTTGCTCAGAACTCTCTACAATTCTTAGAATACAAACCTGGGGCTTTGAGACAAACTTCCCATGGCCAAGAAATTTGGCTCACTTCCTTATGGTCTTCTTGGGAAAAACTAAAACAAAATGTCTCAAAAGGTCACCAAATCCCTCTCATCACAGAATAATAAAATGTGACTTTTAGGAGTTCCTAGATGTGTTTAGAGAGAGACACCGAATATATATAAGCTTTTATTCCTAACCAAATGGTACTGAAAAAGCTCTCCAGAATACCCCTCTGAAATGATTGTGCACTTTTTAGTTTCCAAACTCAGAAGAAAAAAAATGTGCAAGGGTTTTTTGTTTTGTTTTGTGTGTGGGTGGGTATGTGTGCACTTTAGCTTTCAAATCTTCACTGGTAAAATCAGTTCCCATTAAGGGAAGTGAAACGCTAAAATCTCCCCTGCCTTTATGTGGCCTATTTTTTAATTCTCCTCTCAAAATAAGAGTATCTTTGATTACTAATGAACAGTCAAAATGTTAGGTTCCCTGGCAGCCACCAAATAACTTGTTCTATATCTGTTTGTGGAGTTCCACATTCACAGGCTTACTTTTTTTTACTTACACAACTAATGAACTCCATTCCTAGCCCCTTTGCCCACAAATGGGAACCCCTGGTTGGATGGTGTCAGCAATCAATTCCTAGGCCAATGCTAGCCTGGTTATGACTAGGAGGAGGGAAACTGACCTTTCACACGCTTTCCTCAAAGATAAAGGCTGTTCTTTTTTTCAACCTTTTCTCCTCCTTTTTCCCTTGACCACTTCTTTTTCTCTTGGTTACATCTGTGGTCATTTCTTGATGCTTCCTCTTAATTTCAGACTCTGCTATTTTTCTTCTCTGATTGAATAGCTTTTTGAACGCTCTTTGGCTACATGCATTCCAGTTGCCTGATTAACATCTGTACATGGGGCTGACAGAGGGAAATGTAAACCTGGAAAAGTTTCTGTCAGAGAGAATATCCTTTTAGCCACAGCACAAACCAGAACAAACATTATTTCTCCTTAAACAAAATATATGTAATTACTTCTATGCATCGTTTTGAACATGGTAGGCACTATTAGACCACATGCCTCAGATCTAACAACCAAAATTCTCATAGATATTTCAAAGTACCAGCAAACTCTCTAGAATTGTCCCCATTTATAGCTTTCTTTACCAAAGCACACCCCAAAGTTTAAAAGTATATAGTGTGAGCCACAGGTACTTAAGGCAGGGCTGCTAAAGTCTTTCCCTCTGCCTCCAATGCCCTTTGGCCCCAGTGCACCCTACTCTGTCATGAAGGAGCAGGAACTCTTGGGTCAGTCAAGGTCACAGAGAAGCTATTAAAGGAAGAGGCAAAGCCTTCATTCATTCTCTCCTGCAACAATCATTAAGTGCCTCTCACATGCCAAGGGCTATGTGAGGGCTGAGAATAAGACAAAGGTCATCCCTGTTTTTGCAAATCCTACAGTCTAATGGGTAAGAGTTTCAAGTAACAAAACACATTGATACCAATCATGACACATGCTACGATAGAAACAAATAGGAGTCTATGCATCAGGATACAAAAGAGGTATCTACTTCATGGAAAGGAGTCAGGAAAGGTCATTCTGAGAAGGTTATCTAAGCTGAATCCTAAACAATAAGAAAAAGCCATGGAAGAGTACATGGGGAGCATTTATAGCAAGGGAGCATTGTGTGCAAAGGTCCTGGTATGGAAAAGGGCTTTCAAGAGTTGCAGAAGCACAGGAAAACCTGGAGTGGCTAGAACATGGCATGGGGAGAGAAACTCAATGTGAGTCTGCAACATGAAGCAGGAACAAGGCTTATTAAGTTTGATTGACCATAGGAAGGGGTTTGGGTTTATTCTAAGTAAAATGGGAAGCCATTGCTGAATGTTAGAAAGGGGAATAACACTTTCCAATTGATTTTGCTGCTGTATATAGAAAGTTGAGACTGGAAGCTGGGAAGACCAGTTTGAAGGTGTTTCGTGGTTTAGGTGGGAAGTGAGTGTGGCCACCCAGCTTTTGGCAGTGGAGCTAGACAGTGAACAGAATTGCTACACATTTTGAAGGCAGAATGGACAAGAGTAGATATCGAATGAATGTGGGGGTGGTGAAATAGAAAGAGATGCAAGCCCAATGCTGGCTTCTGTCTTGAGCAGTTTGGAGGATGGTGGTCCCATTTCCTGAGATGCAGAAGCCCCGGCAGGTTTGGAAGTAAGAGTATAATATGTTTAGCTCTGCACACGTTGACTCAGTGATGTGTGTGACAGGCCTACAGATGTGTTTACAGTAACAAGGTCAGGTAGGCTGTTGGAGATGCAAGGCTGGAACTCAAAGGAGATCTGAGCTGGACACGCACCACATGGAGGGAACGGAAACCATGGAGATGAATGACTGAATTTGAATTACTGGGGAAAGAGCATTGACAAAGTGGAGGGCCCAAGGCAAGTGTGGAAGAACACCATTGTTTAGGGGGCAGGCAGAGGATCCAAGCAGAGACTGAGGTAGGAAGAAAACAAGGGGAATGTGGTAGGTACCAAAGGAGCTAAAGAAGCAGTTTCGAGGATGGAGAAAGCTAACGTGCCTAGTGCTGCTGAGAGGTGAGTAAGATGGGGATAAAAACAGAAGCCTCAAATTTGGCAATGTGGAGACAATTGGTGACTAGAATATAAGGAATGAATTAGCAAAATAAGAATAGATACTATGTACAGATCTGGGGTAATGCTCTTGGCTCTGTTTCATTCTGGAAGCATACTATTTCTTTCCCATGGGACTTGAATGGCAGTGTCTGCTCTGACACCTAATTAGCCAACCCTACTCCCAGTCTTGAACATCCTTGTGAGAATCAGGGCAGGGCTCAGGAAATGAAGCTATGACTCGAGGTTCAAGGTGGTAGGAGGAAGGGTTACTTTCCCCTTGTATTTTCTTTCAACTTCTCATAGACTGGTTAGTTCCAAGTCTGGACGCCAGAGAATGAGACTTAGAAAAGTGATGGAGCATTAGACTGCCATTCTGCTTTCAGTAAGGCCTTAAGCCAAAGATGGTTCAATCTAGTTTATAAGAATAGAAGGGATCGGGAAATTGGGAGAGGCAGTGGGGAAGAAGCCCTGGTGTTGGCAGACTCTCCGTATTGAGGCATTAGGCAGCTAGTGCAGGCCTGGGGAAGGCCTGGGAGTTTGGTTTCTGGTTAAGTCTCTGAATGGTGAAGTCCCAATTAATCAATAGGATGCACCCTTCACCCTTTCCCTCATGAGTAGACCCAGGCAGTTCTGTAGGTTTGTGTGCTTAACTCCCATCTGACACTAACAACAAAGCAAATCAAGTAATCCTAGGCACATGAAAACCCAACCTTGAAAGTTTAATAATATGCAAACTAAATAAACAGCATGCACCAGAATATAAAAACCCGTGCTTAATTATTATATTGCCTAGCATGGAAGACCGGCAATCTGAACACCTTGAACAGTGATATAAAGATAAAGAGCCTTTTCTTAATTGCCAGAAACTCTACAGGTCTCTCCTCCAGGATAGCTGCTAGGATCAGAAAGGAGAACACTCCACCAAATTTATCTACAGCTACAATTTAGTATTATTACATAGTAGCCTGTGGAATAAGCCTTAGGGACTAGGACTCCTGTCCCTAATAAAAGGATGGACAAAATTGATTCTTCCATCATTGGTTCACTCTCTTTGCATATGCCTGTCCCTTATGTTTTCCTTTCAAATATATTCTGAACTCCTCACATTATTCTCCCCAGTCTGACTACATCGCTAACTGAAATAGCTTAAGTAGGGGATAATTGTATAGTGTAGAGATCTGTGCCTTCAAGAACAGTAGAGATGCTTCCATCAGGGAGTCAACATGAGCCTGCACAAAAGACCTTTCCACTGTAAGCCCCCTCCCTCATTAATTGGCTCAAATCTATCCCACACCACTTCCAGTTCCAATGCATTCTTACATGTCAGAATATTTTTTTCACCATGGATTCAAATTACCACCATTTATTTTTTTATTCAATATTTTGTCTTCTACATGTATGGAAGTCATTCACTCCATGTGTGTTATAATAGTAATTATTTTAGAAATTGTAACATGCTTATTTAACTTGGTAATAGCTAATATAAGTCATTGCCTCAAGTCCTTCCCCACAGTAATCTAAGGAGGCCTTAGAATGCCTTCATCTCAATCACCCCTCTCCCAATTTACACCTATTTTTGTTCAGTAATTTTGTGTTTTTTAATCACTACAAGTTGGGAAAAGTACTTGCCATTGCTTTTAGTATCCAAACCCTCCTTCTGAGATCATATTTCTGCTTTTTGAAGGATGAAGTATATATACCCTTTAGCACTTCTTTCTGAGAGGATCTTTGGGTGAGGAATTCTGCTCCAGTGTATCTGAAAATGCCTTTACTTTGCCCCTGTTTTAATTATAGAAGATACTTTTAGTAGGCAAACAGGTTGGCAGTTTCGTTTTCCTTTAACACTTTGAAGCTATCATTTAATATCATGGCTTCTTTGTTACTACTGAGAAATCAGCTTTCAGTCTATTGTTTCTTTTTAGGAAATCCATCTTATTAATCTGGTTGCTTTTCGGATTTTCTTTTTTGTCTGAGGTTTCTGCAGTGTCACATAAGTGGCTAGATGAGAGTGGTGTTAGACTACTCTTAACCCAATGTGAATCTAGAATCTGAAGATGAATTATGCATAAATTCTGGGAAATATTTGTGCTTATCTCTTCAAATATTGCCTTTACCTCATTCTGTTTGTTACCTCCTTTTCTGCTTCATTTTAGCTTTGGGAAATTTTCGTTACTTACTTGTCAGTTACCTAAACATTTAAAAAGATTTTTTTTGTTGTTGAGAAAGCAGGATTTATTAAGAGGACAGAAAAGCTCCCACAGTGGAAGGGGACCTGAGGGGGTTGCCCTAAATATATTTTTAAGAAATATATTTCTCAGGCCATGAACTATGGCTCACGCCTGTAATCTCAACCCTTTGGGAGGCCAACGTGCTCCCAGGAGGTGGAGACCAGCCTGGGCAACATAGTAAGACCTTGTTTGTACAAACAAATCAAAAAATTAGCAAGGCATGGTGGCATGCACCTGTAGCCCCAGTTACTCAAGAAGGTTGAGGTGGAAGGATTGCCTGAGCCCAGGAAGTCTGGGCTGCAATGAGCCAGGAACAGGCCACTGCACTCCAGTCTGGGTGATAGTGTGAGACCTCAACTCAAATATATACATATTTCAACATTTCAGGTGTCTTGTCTTGAAAGATTTTTTTTTTCAGCTATTGTCCCATTATATGGCCAGACATGAAAGTTACCTAGGACTTTGTTTCCTTTGAATGGATAACTTGCTCCTCATATTAAAGACAGTAGGCATGATTCAGAAGGAAGCATAAATGCTGTGGTCATGTATCAACAGGGTTTATAACAGGGAAACAGAAGCCCATTCGGGGAGTCCAAGGAGGAAGCATTTTGAGGCTTAAGCAGCTGTTGAAAAGGGTAGGGCAGTAAAAATCAAGAAATCTTCTTCTAGAAAAGGGTGGGTGATTCATGGGAACTTGCCAGGAAGTCGCTGCAAATGTCAAGTCTCCATGAACTGCCACCATTGATCTCAGCTGTTTATAGGCTTATAGGATGAAGTGTATGACTCCTAGGTACTTGTCCAGAAGCCCCTGCTAACCTCATGTCTGCAATCTTCCCGCACATCTGTTTGAAACTGCCAGTAGAGAATAATGTCTTCTCCTCTACCACATCTCATGGAAATGCTTCTCGCTGGCTGTTTTTTTGCCTAGAACCATATGGAGAAAGGGATTCGAGGAACTGTGTTTAGCTCCAGGTTTATCCCCTGCAAGGCAGCGGGGAAAGAAGAATGTGATTATGAGTCCACATTAACAACAATTTGGTGCAGATCATTATACATACTGATAGCACTTTGTGTTGCAAATGTACTCTTTATTTACTCCTAGTCACAATGCTGAGAATGAAGGATGATAAACATGCTTTGTCTATTTTAAGAGCTCCAATATCCAAAGAGGTTTCTTAACTTTTAAAACCACATAACAGGACAATAGTCGAAATAAGACCAGAATTGAAGTCATCTGGCACTTAAGTCAATTCTTTTCATGAAGTCCCCACTAGACTTATCGATCATTTTTGCAACTTAGACCTAGAGCTAAGAAATTTTGCTCCCTCTCACATCAACCTGACTTTTAGGAATCAAGCTCCATGACCTTTGTTCCTAGCAATTTATCACTTTTAACTTTTTAGCCCAAGTTGACATTTGACAAATGTGAAGGGACATTTGTGAACAGAATTTGATTCACCAGATGGTCCATTTTCTGACGACCTATACCTGAAGATGACTGTATTATCTGCATTGTGCTTTAAAAGTGACCACTTCACAAAAAAAGCCACTACTAACTATTATTCCTATTGGATGTGCAACTCAATCTTCCAGCTGTCGAATATCACTCAACAAATATCTCACAAGCACCTTTTAAAGCCATGATTATGATTTCTGTGATCATGATATTTTAATACTACTAACACTGACATTAGGTTAGTGAAGTATTATTTTAAAATATGTCAGCAAAAGTGTGCATATTAATTAAAATGTTCCCATGTATAAGTCTTAAACTAAACTCCCTGTGCTGATTGGAGACAAAAGACCTTTATTAAATACTATTAGATAGGTTAAGTATTTTAATATTTCTGCCAATCATTGCTGCAAGAGAATATTCATTGTCAAGCATAAAACGGGTAAAAAGGAAATCTCATTATATTGTTGTCTGTTAGAGTCATATATATGAAGATAATAGTAAAAACAGCATCTGCAAGCAATGGCCATGCCCTACTGCTCCTGATCAGCAGGCCTGTTGTTTCCTTCTGTTTCAACACCACCATAATTATGTAACTGGTTCTTTGAGTGGTTAGAGGGAGAATGCACCAACATACTGAGGTTTTTCTATAAATGGGGATGCTCTCAAATGGCATCTGTGGCCTTTTTAGTTGTCAGCCACTGTTAAAATTTTGCACGTAGACATTCTACACTCAGCGTGGAATCACAGACATCAATGATCTAAGTGAGAATCAACAGAATCCTAAATCTGAGCAGACCTTTACTCACACTTCTACAGATGCTGCTGCATCCCTGATCTCTCACATGGCTTAGCGTGCATGTGCTTCCTAGTGACAGAGTTCTTTCTTGCCCCCATTTCTTCACTCCTCCTTAGCTTTGTGCCATCATAAAATTTCAAGAGGAAATAAATGAGTCGGGTGAAACACAAAAGTGATGGAAAGAGGATGAAGCTGGGATAAGTAAGGCTGGTAGTAGATTGGAAGGGTTGATGAGATTGAGAAGGGAGATGGCAAAGCAAGGACCTTCTATGTACATGCACTTGACTCTGGGATTGGGAGAGAAAGTTAGAGGAATTCAGAAACTCAAGACCGGAAGCATCTGAGCACCATGAATCCATGTGAGGAATGTGTCATATGCGAACAAGCATAATTACACCACAGAGAGGATGACTAGACAATACCCTGCAGGATTATTCTACTAGTTGGTAATCCAAGGACTTGGAGGTGGGAAGGAGATAGAGGAGTTGGACAAGTTCCAATTTCCAATTAGGCACAAATGGCTGCTCAGTAGATAGAGAAGATGAGGAGATCAGGGACTAGAGATGCGGGGGCTGCATGAAAGCCTGTCAGCAGCTCTCTATTCAAGGCAAAAACAGAACTCCACAGCCTACAGAGTGTTTGCCTCTGGGGTTATTAAGCAACTAGAAGCACAGCATGGACTTTTCTGCACTGACTATTTAATCAGGAAGAGGAGTATCAGCTCTAACCTGGCAGAGTGGGCTCTCCCATCCACCCACCAGGTTGCTCTTGGCCATTTTCATTTCTGTCTTGAGATCATGGGACTTTGACTCTTTCCTACCCACTTAGATTTTTTTTCTCTCTCTCTTGGTATTTCACAGAGATTCAGGATCTTCTATTATGAGTTTCTCCATCCTGGTTTTTCTCCAGCATCAAGTCATTCTTCCCATTCTTCCCATCAGGGTGTTACACATGGTTGCCATGGAAGTAGCACTCGTTGATTCACACAGGGGTGGGGACTAGCAAACTTTCAAAGGCCCTGAATAATTTCAGTTACTAGGACTCGTAGTAACTTCTAAGAAGACATCTATAGTTTTTTCTTTTATCACTAAAAACCTTTAACCTTGATTAGAAATTAGCGTTTATACTTTTTTACTCTTTTTCTTCAGTTTAAAAAGAAGCCTGTTAATGAGCAACAGAGAATCACAGGATAATGGAATTTTAAAACAGGCTGCTCTTAAGTTTTCCAATTCAGAGACTGGAAATTCTCTGAATTGTGATTAAAAGAAAAAAAGGCATGCTTTCATCATCCTGGTCCCTGCTCTCCAGAGATGAAGACAGCAGGCACAATGAGTGTTTAGATCTACTTATAGAAAGCCTTAAGTGGACTGTTAGTCCTTTGGCAGTTTTTTAGTAGACTGTCTTCTGTTTTCTTAAGATTTCCTGAGGGACAGGATGGCTTTATAGTCATTATTCAGGTAACTCTTCTTCTGCTTTCTAATCTTCATATAGCTTCTGCTTTCACTGTAGAGATTTAGGCATCTGACTTCTCCGGGGATCCCAGGTGAGTGCTAGAAAAGATTCTAACCTGCCTTAGGTTAGGAAGTAAGTAGAATGGGGGACAAAGGTGCTTCAAAACAATAGGACGACCCATAAAGAACACTGTAGTGACTAAATCTGAATAATATAAAGTAAATGGCATAGTGTGGTGAAGGATTCCATCTTCATTTCTGCTAGGGAGCTTGAGTACATACTCAACAATGCTCTGAAAAAGGGTATTTCTCTTGGAATGTCATGGAAGCACCCACTTATTGGCTTAATTAATGTTTCTCTGTCCTGCCTAGAGTTACATGAGATGTTATCTCCCAACAATCTTTGCTGGTTGTTGTTGTCAGCCATATTTTCTCTTTTTAATATAGACCTGGTCTAGAGTAGAAAACGGCCAGAGGAGGTATTATAGAATGTAATAGTGCAACAGATGGGAATCAGAATTGGGTGCCTCGATTTGAAATGGTATCTTTTGTGATGTAATTTCAGAGCTATTTCACATGTCCTGTGGAGGGTGTCACTTTAAAAGTGCATTGAGATGCTACCACAGGGGGAAAACTGGGCAAAGAGTACATAAGACTCCTATTATTTTTAACATTTGCATGCAAATCTAAAATTATCCCCAAATAAAAAGCGTAATGAAGAATGAGTTCAGGAATAGAGTAAAAAGAAAACTATAAGCATTGTAGATGCTGGAAACATTCATATAAAGATTATGGAGGAAAGAAACTCACTTTCTTTCTGGCTACGGTACTGGGCCTGCCTTGAGTAGCTGATGTATTCAGTCTATGAGTAGTAGAGAAAACACAGGTTTATAACTTAGGATCATATTCTGGACCCAGCTCTGTCACTAACCAGTTCTGTGGTCTTGGGCAAGTTGAATAGACTACTTGAACCTCAGCTTTCTCTTCTGCAAAGTGAGCAGTCTGGAGAGACTGAAGCATTTTAACTCTGATTCCAGGTCCATTCATATTTATGTCTCCAGGAAGCAACACAAAGGAAGATGAAATAGGGATAACTATTTGACAGCAACTAACACTGGCTGAGATGACTAACAACATAGAATAGAAACAATTTTGCAAATACAACATTCATTAAAATGTAGAATCAAAATAGGTATTTTAAGTATGTATTGGAAATATATCCTCTCTTCTCCTTTTGCCTGGAAAAGACAACTTAATTTTTTTTAAGTATTTTGTCTTTCCAGTCCTCCTCCAGAAAGAAATGCAAGTCTGGAATTCAAGGAAAGCTTCTGATTTTCTTTGAGATAGTCATGTAAGTGATTTCAATCCCAGCCCGTTCCATGTGATGGCATCTCTCCCTAAATCCCTCCATCTTTTACTCTTCAGTCTAATTATTAGCACTTGAAGGTAAGGACTCTTCCAAGTCTAAAACCTTCAATCGATCTCCTTTGCTTGCAGAGTAAAAACCAAATCCTTAGATTCATGCGGTTCAATATTTGACATGTCTCTCCACACTTATCTTCTGCTTTTTCTTTCTTTGCTACCTCTGCTTTTGCCAAACTGACTGTAATAGGTTGAATAGTGTCCTTCTCAAAATTCACGTCGGTCCTGTAATCTCAGAATGTTACTCTATATGGAAATAGATACAGGTGTAATTAAATAAGATAAGGTCATAGTAGAGTATGGAGCCCTAAACCAATCTTACTGATGTCCTTATAAAAAAGAGAAGAGACACAGAGGCACACACACACACACACACAGGGAAGATAATGTAAATGCAGACATTCAAACAGGGAGAATGCCAAGTGATGACAAGGCAGAGATTGGAGTAATGTGTCTACAAGCCAAGGATTGCTGGCAACACCAGAAGCTAAGAAAAAAGCATGGAACAGATTCTCCCCTAGAGCCTTCTGAGAGAGTATACCCCTACCAACACCCTGATTTCAGACTTCTAGTCTCCAAAACTGTGAGAGAATACATTTCTGTTGATTTAAGCCACCCAGTTTGTGGTACTTTGTTATGGCAGCCCTAAGAAAGTAATATACTGATCTAACTCATGGTACCCTGAGGTTGCCTTGGGCTGGGCCACTTCTCTGCCTTGACTCATTCTCCAACTTCAACATCACTTGCTGTCTTTTCCATCCATCCTTTGAAACACAGTTCAAATCTCATCTCATTCGTACTCTTTCTCAATTCACACAATGGGAAGTGATCTTTCTCTCTAAAAGTATGCTCATGCCATTCATTGGACCTTATCCTGTCCTTCTTGGTGACACCTGATGGCTTGTTGCTTGATCTTTTACTATTTTTATTATAGTAATATTTTCTTTTATCTCCTGCTAGCCCACATAGTGCCAAGTCTGTGCCTAGCATGTTATGCGATTTTAATGAACACTGGCTTTTTGGTTGATTTGTTGGTAGTGGAAATGTAGCACCATTCTTTAAAACAAGAACCCCATATATGTAGCTACATAAGATACCAGGTTGTCTCCATGATATTTAAAGAAAGTGCCTTTTTAATACCTCCATGAAGTACATTGGTGTGGAATGTTGGAGAGCTGAGAGAGTGAGAGAATGATTCTAGCTGTGAAGAGTAACGTCTGGTCACAGTCCACCCATCCATCCATCCATCTGCTCTGTGGTAGTTCAGAGGACATGCTGTCGCATCTTTTGGGATACAGCCTTTACTCTGTTGCTTCTGCTGACCAAATCCCCCTGCTCATACTGCAGGCCAGTGTCACAGAGACAACTATTAAGGCCAATATTCTTTCTGACAATATGCAGGTGGGGCAATCCTGCTCACCCAGCAGGGAGGAAGATGAGGCTGGCATCTGGTGTCATGACTCATATCAAGTGACATTTGCAAAGGGAGGCCTACTGTTCACTAGCAAGATGCCAAGCAGTGTCTCGTTGTTGGACCTATGGCAGGCTGATAGCCAACAATTTCCTTTAAGGAAACAGGGACAAAGAGAAGTGGAAGAAAAGAGGGATAATAGAAACTCCTGGAAAAACCTAAATTAGGAGACGATATTATCAATATTTGAGAATATGTTCTCACCCTTATCAACATCCTACTTATTAATATCCCTCAAGATGTTCTCTTCTTCTCTGAGCAGCCATTCTTAGCTTTCCTTTTTCTACTATTAAGACACTTTCATCTGTATCATATAATCACTATGAAATTATATATCTTTTATATATCAAATTATATGTTTATAAATGTAGTATACATATGTAGTGCCTTACTTTCTATTGATGGGTACTGCAAAACTTTTTAAGAAGAAAATACTTAGAATATGGGTCATTATTACATGAACTTAAACAACTTATTGTTACTTTTATACAACAGAACAAAAAGAATTCCATGTTGTATGTAGTGTTAGACAACCTTTTCAAAATGGAGGAGTAAAATGCAGTGACCTAGGTTTGCATTAGATGGTATTATCATACAACATGGTTGACTGAAAAAGAATCCCCAAAGATGTCTACATCCTAATCCCTGAAAGCTGTGAACATGTTACCTTACAAGGCAAAAAAGAACTTTGTAGATTTGGTTAAATTAAGGATTTTGAGATTAGAGGAGTATTCTGGATTATCTGGATGAGCCCAATGTAATCACAGGGTCCTTATAGGAAGGAGGCCGGAAGGGCAAAGGCAGAGAAAAAGGTGGTATAAAGATGGTGAACGCAGAGGTTGGTGTGATGAGCTTTGAAGAAGAAGGAAGAGGCCATGAGCCCAGGAAAGCAGGTGGACTGCTGGGGAAGTGAGGAAACAGATTCCCCGCCTAGAGACTGCAGAAGGAATGCAGCTCTGCTGATACCTGTATTTTATCCCATCAAACCCGTTTTGAACTTCTGACCTCCAAACTATAAGATAATAAATTTGCATTCTTTTCAGCTTTGAAGATAATTTGTTATAGTGGCAACAAGAAACTGCTACACAGAGTATAACTATGGCTCTATCTCTCCCCATCACATCCTCAAAACTGCCCTTGTACAGGTTACCAGTGATTTCCAGATTGCCAAGTCCAGTGGAATGGTCTTACTTGAATCCTCTTGCAAGGTCACCTAATTAACCTCTCAGCAGCTTTGGACATAAAATACTTCCTCTTTCTTGACACATGTTTACACTTCCAGGAGACTAAACTGCACTGGATATAAGATATATTCCTAGTTCATTGGTACCTCCAACTCAGTCTCCTTTGTTGAATCCTCTCCTCTTCCTCCCAGCCAGTGAAGGTTGGAGTATTCTAAAACTTAGTCTCCTCGAATATCTTATTTAACCATACCTACTCTCTAGGTGATCTTAGTCAATTTAACTGTAAAAACAATCTTTATGATGAAGACAACCAAATTTATGTCTCTAATCCAGAAATCACTAAGCATGTCCAGCCTAGGGCAATATGTCCAACTGACTATTCCACATCTTGCCATCATTGTCTAATAAGCACCTCAAATGAACATGTTCAAATGGAACAGTTGATTTCCTCCTAATAATCCTTGCACCTCCCTAGCATCTCTATCCATACTCCCTCCCTGTGGCTTAGGTTTAAACTGGTTTTTCTTGCCATATATATCATTAATATTGATACATATATGTTAGAGAGGGACAGGGAAGGACTTCCTTCCCCATTATACTTAGAATAAGATTGTAATTCCTAACAAATCTCATGAGGCACAATCTGGACCCTGGCTGAAACCTGTCATCTCTTCTTTTCTCACTCTGAACTGGCCACACTGGCCTTCTTCCTGTCTCCTAAAGATGCCAGTATTTGGTTGTGAGGTCTTTATACAAACTGTTCTGTTTGCCTGAGCC
The DNA here is from genome assembly GCA_963574415.1 of Tarsius wallacei. Taxonomy (NCBI): domain Eukaryota; kingdom Metazoa; phylum Chordata; class Mammalia; order Primates; family Tarsiidae; genus Tarsius; species Tarsius wallacei. The sequence continues at coordinate 39,288 of CAUYQG010020085.1, read as the reverse complement.
TTTCTTCTACCTGAATATCCCGGGGCCGTTTCTCTCACAATACCCAAATTTCTGTTAAAATATCAGCTCATTATAGAGGCATTCCTTGGCTACCCTAATTGCTCTACACCTGTTAAACCTACTTCCCTTCCACAACACACATGTGCACACACACACACCCCACTGTTTCCTCATCCTGTTTATTTTAGTGTTAGCACTTTCACTACCTGGCATTGTGTGGTTCATTTGTTATGTTTATTGCTTATCTCCCTCACTAGGATGTATGCATACTCCACAAGGACATATTTTTTGGATAATCTTGTTTCTTGCTGCATCCTGAACTCTTAGAAGAGGCCCTGACACATAGCAGGTACTCAATAAATACTTTTTAGTACTTCCTTATGTTAAAGTCAAATGTCTTGCTTTTTAATTATTATATACATTAGCTGGATTATATGTACATTTAGATTTGGTATGTGATATCTCCATTTTAAATTTCTTAAGATTAGGAAACATATCTCATATTTCTTTTGCTACTCCCATAAAGACAAAATAGCACTAAGCATATAGCATATAATAGTGATTTTTAAAAATTAATAATTCTTATTTTCTCTTTTTGATTTGAACTCGGCATTGGACATAATCAGGGTTTTTTTTTTTAACGCATGTGCTCAGTTGTGTCAAGTGTTCTTAACTTGCAGTCCAAAAACGGAATATTGGGGGGGTCCATGAGCCTCTTAAAATTGTACACAAAATTTTATGGGTATTTGTGTCTTCCTCAGAAGAGTCCACAGACCTTTTCAGGTTCACCCAAGAATCTGTTCTCTAGAGTTTGAAAACCACTGAGCTATCCAGAGAGATCTAGACTGTGGGTGACTTCTGCCCAGGAGTGGGGCTGGGGTGAGGGTGAGGAACAAAGAAGGGGTGGGAGGAGTTTGCACTGCCTGGCACTACGGGCAGCAACCTATCTGACTCCTCAGGACTCTACTCAGAAGTCCAACAATTTCACTTCAAGCTTATGGTTTGGGGAGAGAAATCTGAGGTTGGGCCTGAATTCTAGTGATAGACAACATCTTTCGCTGTGACTGAGGAATACTGGAAGATTTAGAGTATCACTCTCTGGGCATTTTGACTCCCCAGCACACTCCTTGTAGAGGGCCCAAAGGTCATTCAGGTTGTGAGCCATGCCTTGTACATAGGTCACAGACAGGCCAGGACACCTAAGGCACAGAAGCCCTCCTGTTCATGTTCTTCCTTTGACAGTGATCCCATCCACTGCATGACACCAACAATGTCACTGCCTTATAGTAGCACTGTTATTTTAATATTTCAAATTTGTGTGTGTATACTAGACTCAACCAGATTTAAGATTGCAAGATGTCAAAACCCTCATCAAATATCAATCATGGTGTCACACACATAGTGGTGCTTAACAATTACTTTTCAAGTGAATAAATGACATGTTAAATAACTAAGTAGCAGTATTTGGCATTTCCTCCAATTTAATGAGCCAGGGAAAGCCCTGCCTCTTAGTAGCAGATTGTTTTGAAGCCCCCATTAATATCAATGAAGCTTTTTTAGTCCTAAAACTCTGTGATCATGGATTGAGAGTAAGCCAATGGATCCTGGCTGGGAATGCATAAGTTTTACATTATAATAACTTATACTCATGGAGGCCTTGACCGCTTATAAAGTGTTTGCACACATATCTAAATAATCATGTGCTATTTTCAAATATAGAAGGGATCCTAAGGGGCTCCCTGATCTACTCTACCTCACCTTTGGGGTGACAAAAAACTTAGGTTGATTTCCAGAGAAATAAGTCCCCCAGTTCCCCTATGGTTAGGATATCATAGTTTTCTCAGTTACTGAGAGTCCTCTTACTGCTATCTAAATCTGTCTGCTTTGATTCTATCTTTAGTAAGCATTTTAGATAAAACCTGAAGAGTTAATGTTTTCCTGGCATAACCTGAAGGACTACTTTGCTGTTCTTCCCCTTCTCTTATGAAGACTGGAGAACTGCTTAGCAATACAACACTCAGGTTGATCTACTTTAGTTAAGGCACCATGTCCACGGCGGATGAAAATCTCTCACTGATGTTGCTGTTTGGTCTGAATACAGAACAAAGGCAGGAAAATATCCTTCAGAGATGACAGTCAGCTTACAATGGTTCTACTGCAATGGCAAGTTTCCAATGAGCTGCAGGGTTGGACCGGGAGGATTCCAAGACTTGATTAGTCCTAAAGGTTCTAGAACCACATTGTGTCCAAGGGGAGAGTGGTATTTCTTACTTTGACAAATACTACTCATTAAACCTGGGTCAGCATCACAAATGGCAAAATGGAGAATATTCCAAAGCTAAGGCTAAAATAGCAAACATAAAGTATGTTGTGAAATGAAAGAACCTTTCAGAACAGCATGGCACTGGCGATGGAAGGCAATAGTTCTCATGTTGTGGAAAGGAAAAAAGGAGCTGTCCAGGAAACAGAGCCAGCCCCACTCAGGGGCAGCTGCTACCAAACACCAGCAGACTGCCCATCGTCACTCTGGCTGCCACAGTGGCTCCCGTGGATTGTCATGGTGAGCACTGGTAAAACGTGAGAAGTGTTAACAAATTGACCCAGTATCAGCCATTTCCATATTAGTTCATACTAGTGTGTGTGTGTGTGTGTGTGTGTGTGTGTGTGTGTGTGTGTATTTTTTTTTAGGTCAGAGTCTCACTCTGTTGTCCAGGCTGGAGAGCAGTGATCATGCCACTGCTCCAACTCTTCAGCTCAAGCAATCCTCCTGCATCAGCCTCCTGAGTATCTGGGTCTACAGACACGTGCCCCCACACCTGATTAATTTTTAAAAATTTTTTGCAGAGATGATGTCTCACTATTTTGCTCACACAGATCTTGAACTCCTGAGCTCAAGCGAAACTCCTGCCTCAGTTTCCCAAAGAGCTGGGATTACAGGCGTGAGCTACCACATGGGGCTGATACTAGTATTTAAGAAGTTGGCCAAGAGCATTCTTTGAGACAAGAGGCCAGAAGGATTTCATAGCAAGGACAGAAAATATGCAGAATAAGGGGCAAGGTCTGGAAAAGAGGGATGAGATTCAGTCATTAGGACACTCAATTTGGAGCAGACACCAAAAGGAAGCAGGAAGTTTGGGGATGTCTGCGTTAGGGACACCCAAGCCAGGTTTGTTGATACCAGTGTTTTTCCTAAAGTTGATTCTGTTGGAGGTTTCTCTAATTAAATTAAGAGAAACACAAGCGTGTCTGTTTGACCCAGGCAGACTGCCTTCTCTTCTCTCATCACCATTGACCCACTTCCTTTGGCCTTTGCCCCTTCACTCTAAGGGTTTCAGGTTACTTGATTGAAGGGCAAGGGACAGAGTCAACAGCAATCCCCAGCTTGTGAAGGCACGAAAATATTTAAGGATTTCTGTTGTACAGTATCTGCCTTGCTAATTAGTTCATGAATGTTATGTATGTTACCCAGTTCTCTGCTTCCAAAATCATCAAATTCCATATGGCTGTTTATTTAGCAAGGTCACAAATATTGGGCATCACCATCATAACTATTTGGAAGAAATCCAACTTTACATCAGCATGGAAAATGGAATCCCAAAGAGGCAGGGAGTCATTGTAAGAAAACTACAAGGTGAACTTACAAAGTGTTGATATGTGTGTTTGGTCCCAAATGAAAGACACACAACTGCCTTTTTATTATTTTAGTAACATCTAGCTCAGTCAATAGCTTCAAATCACGCCATTTTCTTAGAGTTTTGGCTTATTAGCATACAGATGAGGATTCTGGATTTTTTAAAAAGTAAGAATTCTCACCTTTTTATACTGATCAAGCAAGGCGACATCCTTTTTGTTGCCTGGTGAATTATGAAATAAAACCAGGTTGGATCACAATTTCTGAACTTACCATAGCAAAGGGCAACAAAGAATGAATTAACCTCATTTCAATCCTAGCTGTTACACAAGTGAGTTTGGTGGCCCTCAGGCAAACCACTTAACCTCACTGAGCATTTTTTTTTCCATTTATAAAAATCAGGATCTAAAGAAGGTTGTATGAATGAAATAAGCTCATACCTGAGGAATAAACTTTGTACAGTGTAAATTACCATTTTAAAAATCAGGAATATTCCCTACATAGGTGTCTCAGATCAATATTAATGGGAAATTGGGAAGGTGAGGAGGATATCTGACAAGAGGAAGGTGGTAGGAGGGGAATTCTTGAGAGGTGGGACTTATCTAATGTAGTTTTGGATCCTGAACTCTAAATTAGATCAGAACTGGGGTCTACGAGTTAGTCAATAATCAGTATCTCACTGAGGACAATATTTCAGCTAAAATTAGGGGTTTTCCCCTTGGGGGTGGGTCATGTGTCGGGAACAGTGTTAGTGGACTAAGTTGCTTTTCCAAGTTGGTAATCATGTGAGTTTTAAGACAATGGAAGAGTTTGGGGCTAGAAGAAAGTGTGCACATGAACTTGAGCAGCCTTCATATGCTACTTTATTATTGTCCCGTGATTTCTTAACATCATTTGCTTCACAGAATCTGAAACCTCCTTATAAGTTTCTGACTAATGTGGAAATTCATTTCTAAGTATTGAGAAGCTGAGTTAGGACTTTGAATGGTTTCTGACGACTCAGTCTTCACCCACCCACTGAGATCTGTACAACCTCTTACCCGCCCTAATCCTTTGGGTCACTGCTACTGGTATTCAGATTCCAATGGCCTGAAAATCTCAGAATAGGTTATCTTTACTATGTAGCCCCTCAAAAACACACGAATGACTTAAAAAAAACAAATGGAAATGTATTCCTAGAAATATGAGAGTGACAATTCCATTTGTGATGCATAGTCCTGACAAAGCGTTAGTTAAGTAGCTGCTGCTGAGCTCCGAGATACTTTTTGGATGTTGGAGCAGATTTTTTTTTAAGTTTGCTTTATTCCATTCCTAGATCAGAATTTCATGATGTGTTATTTGAGGAAGTTGCTTCTCTTTCAGGCCTGCCCTCTGCTTGTAAGTTTTTTCAATGACTTCCTAAGTAATGTGGCAAAGACTTTTCCTGGACATCTCCTTTGCTCTCAGAGGACACTCTGCAATTATAGTACTGGCCTGTGTTCATTTCGTACTCTCACTGTGCTCTTTAAATAAACAGTGATGGGGTGGAACGGATTGGATGTTGGGGGTTGAGGAGTTTGGAATCATAAATATAAGTCACTCTGGAGTTTTTAGTATAGAGGCTATAGGCATTCTGTGTTCACTCTATTTCCCCTCACTCACCATTGCATGATTCAGCCATGCTGGAAAGATATCATCTAGGGCCTTGGGGTAAATGAGATCTCGATTGTAGAGATAGAGCATCCAGAATGCCAAAAATACAAACTGAAAAATAAAACACAAAAATAGCATCATTAGGTTTGTTTTTCATCAGAGTTTTCTAAGATAACCAAGGAAACATGACTAAATGAAACAGATACCCATTTTAGAGACATCTTATATATACATTATAGGAATGTAAAATAAAGGGGGAAAATGGCTTATTGTAGAATTGCTATATCTGCTCTCTCTTCAATGTGCCAGTGAGTTAGGGATCAATTATTTGTCCTTCTGGCAGGCAAAGAAAATATGAATAAACAGGATTCACAGACGATTAGTCATTTATTTTACCCCATGAATTCCTTCTCCAAACTTTTATCAGGAAGGCTGAGACTGGGCACATGGAGTGTCTTGGGTCTCACATGTTCCCTGCCCACTGTCTACATAGAGACGGCTAGGGAATGCTGGAAGGCTGATAGTGAGGAAAGGAACTACCAGATTCCCAGGATAATGCACGAGCTAGTTAACTCAGAGTTAGGTCTCTTCATTGCTCAGAACTTTGAGTTGGTCTCTATCTTCTTGTCAAAGCATCTACCCTTTATGTTACAAAGTCAATGCAGAGATGAGAAAAAAACTATTAATCTTCTGATCTTCTTATCTTCTATGATTTCATAGGCTCAATTTCTAAGCCTTAAAAAATGAACAGACTTCATTGTTAATTTAAAAAAATGAAACAAAAAACGTAGCCTTTAGAAGATTCTATGGGGGTGAAAGTAGAGGTACCCTGCAAAGTAAAACTGAAATGCTCTGTTATCTGAAAACTCATTAGTGTTTGGAGAGTTTCATTTTGCATTTTAGTGTGAAGTCTGGGTACTATAGGAAGCAGGACAATGACAGGTGGAAGAAGGTAGTCATTTCTGATTATAAGCCCTGCTGGGCAGCTGGCATGCTTGAGCTCAGTTTGTTTCCATCCTAGCTAATGAGCGGAAATATAACGAAGTCATAGACATGTGGACAGCATCGGCCTACAAGCTTACTACTGTCTCTGGCATATACCTTGCTTCTTCCTGATGCTCATTCATTCAACCACATGAGCGAGGCACCTACTGTATACACCACACTAGGCTGTCTTTCTCTCCTTGATTATCTTTTCCATGTGCCAACTTTCAAGGTCATATATCTTTAAAAATATATATATATATGTTTTTCACTTGATGGTTTTCCACTTGCAGGAGTAACATACATTTAATGTAGCAAGTGAAACTAGGTGTATAAAAGGGAAAATTAGTCATCTCCCTCCCCAGGGCTCTCTATTTTCCTCATCCTGATAAAACCAGGGTTGTCTCAGTTGTATTTTGTTTAAGAAAGGTTTTTCAAACTTCCTCATTAGACAGCAATGAAGATTGTATACAAAGCCTTTTACAAAGCCTTTACAAAGGTACAAAGGCTAATGATGAAGTTGATCAGTAATATGTCCTGTTTCCTAAAGAGCTGCACTGGGCAATGTAGTGCAGCTCTTCAGGCAGGGCATTGATGCAAATATAGTTGCTCTGGTTTCCAGTAACGGGCTTCCAAGCAGCCCTGCTGCCCAGAAGTGTTCATCCATATGTACGTGTCTGTTATATTACATAGACATCTTTGTAACTTACTGTGGATACAGGAAAAGCCAGTGTGGTGAAAAGCAGGTCTCTGAAGGCAGTTAGGAACTTAATGTCTTTTCTCCCTTTGATTCTTTTCAGCACATCATCCAGGCAGGCAACCCCATAGAAAACGGCCTGCAAGAGCTAAATTCATTACAACAAATGAGGACATTTCCATTTGCTTTAATTAATACCTTTCGCTGATGGAAAACTCCAGCCCTCTGGGAGCAATGATGACTTGAGAGGTTGGGGGCTATTGGGCTGTTTTGGTTGAGAGCCAATTCAAGGGCTGGGCTTCCGGCTCATTGGGTTCTGACCTTGCTCGCTAAAACTGATTGAGGAAATTCTTTTAGGGGATAATACTGTGTACAGTATTTAGTGTAATGGACTTGAGCTAAAATGGAAACAAAATAAAAAGTCAGCTTAAAGGGAGAATGTGATGAAATAGATATCTTGGCAGCACAGAGGTGGGAAGAACCACAAAAGCAGCTCAAAGGCAAAGAGCCAGATCCAATGGTGGACATAGTCAGGCATCTTTCTGGGAAGAAAAATTAAGAAAAGTGCCTTGTGCTGAAATCTCACTAGGGAAGCCAGAGTCGGGGTCAAGAGCACCATGATGAGGTTCTGTGCTTTCCTCAGAAAGATGCACAAAATGTCCTCTTGTTTATCTGAGGGAGAAGTCGGTGTATGTCATTCCTTAAAGTGGGTTCCTGAAGGTCTTCCAGAAAAAAAATCCGGCTGAGGCAGTGAGTTAAATCCACTGTCATAGAGCAAGTCATGACCTCTGGCGAGTTACTGAGGACTGCATGGTTCCCCAAGTAAACCAGAAGCAGAATCTTTTTCAAGGAAGTAACATGACATCGAAGCCAAACTTTGTCCATTCTTACTGTTTGGAACAATCCTGTGGCTTCTAGCCCAAGGCCTGGTGAGTCACAATGATTGAGTTATCCTTGCATCAGAATCCATCCTAATCCATGAAAGCTCTGGAGTGGTACTGGAGGGCCAGTCTAAACTCTGCTGTTAGGATATGAATCAGGCAAATTTTGGAACCTAAGGAACTTGGGCTGGTGATTGATCAAGATGGCTGTTGGGGAACAATCTCTGAGTTCTGGACTCTGTGGAAGATCTAATGGAGCTGTCCGTGTGCTGCTCCTTGGTCTGAGGGGTTGGGCAGGAGAGGACACAGAGGTGGGTCAGACCAGGGCCACCCACCCACTGGGGAGCTTGTTAGTGATGCAGGACTTTAGCCCCATTCCAGACTATGAAATCACAGTTTGAGAAACGGGGCCCAGGAACTAGTGTTTTTAGACAAGTGATCTCTATGAAAGCTGAAGTTATGGGACCACCAGATTAAACATAAATTTAGCATTCAGAATCTTATTGGCTACTCAAAGCTATAAAAACTGACTTTTATTTATCACTTGATATGTGCCAGGCACTGAATTAAACATTTAATTCTTATAATAACCTTACGAGGTAAGTTCTATTATTAACCCCCACTACTATCATTCTACAAATGAGAAAATTGAGGTACAGAGAGATTAACAAGCCTGCCTGAAGTTTCATGTCTGGTAGATGCCAAAGCCAGAATTTGAAACCCAGAGTCTTATTCTTGAATTAGACTTTTAAAAATTAAAAACAAAATCAACAGGGTTCTAAGAATAGCTAGGATAAAGCATTGTGGGAGGTCAGGAGAGAGACAATTATTTTTCAGTGGGAGAATTAAAAACAACTTTGAAAAATCCTGGTGCCTGATTCCCAGTCCCAGATATTCTAATTTAATGGGCCTGGGGGAATAGCCTGGGCTTTGGAATTTTTTTAAGGTCCTCCCAGGTGTTTTTCATCAGGGGTAGCTGAGTTTGAGAACCACCTGCCTGGAGGAACTTTCCTTTGGAAATTCAAAGCCTATATAGTCTTACAGAGGTGAAACTGGAAAGATCCAGGTAGTTGAATCCTCAAGGTGGGATGAGATCGCTGGAAAGAGAGAGATGGAAGAGGGAAGGGGGAGGAAGAGAGAAGTAGGAATCAGATGCTGGGGAAAGGCCCTCCTTTAAGGGACAGGAGGAAAAAGGGAACAGCGGAGGTAACAAAGAATAATCAGTGGTGGAAAACTAGGAAGGTACAAAACCCCCATGAGCTGGAAGGTAGGAGGAGCTTCAAACCAGAAGGCGGCATTTCAGGAAGGGGCTGCACAGTTTTATTTATGTATTTATATATGCATTTATTTATTTATTTAATTTATTTTGAGTTGGGGTCTCACTGTGTCGCCCAGACTGAAGTGCAGTGATGTGATCGCAATTCACTGCAACCTTGACTTCCTGGGCTAATGTGATCCTCCTGCCTCAGTCACACAAGCAGCTGGGACTACAGGCCAGGTTTGTGCCAACATATCCAGCTAATTTTTTATTTTTTTGTAGAGACAGAGTCTTGCTACGTTGTCCAGACTGGTCTCAAACTCCTGGCCTCAGGCGATCCTTTCAGCTCAGCTTCACAGAGTGCTGGAATTACAGGCATGAGCCACCATGCCCAATTTGGGCAAAGTTTTAAATGCCATGAAGGGGTTGTTGCCCCAATACTCCTCATTATTGTTGGTAACTTTGACAATCTGCCCCCTAAGGACTTAGAAGTTGGATATGCAGTCTTCTTCAAGTCTCCTCCTCTCTCTCTTCCTACCAGCAGCCTCTCCTCATTCCTGGTTTCACTTCTAGCTGCTCAGGCCACAGCAGACTGCTGCCTTGGTTAGGAAAAGCAGGCTTGGTCTTGGGCCCCAGGTGAATCAGATTGCACTGTTCTGTCAACATAGCTATTAGTCCCATCCTGAGCATCTGCCGGATCTTCCCTCTTTGGGGAGAGGCTGCCTCCATCCAGCATGTGAAGGCCATGTGACCAGCTTTCCTTAGGCTGGAGCTTCCTAGACTCATCGTGAGTCAGGTTCGTCGGAACTTTCTCTTGCCTCAGAATGTGGAAATCGTATTGGGGCAAGGAACATACTGCTCATATCCTACAGGGCTTCTCCATCAATACCAATTTGTTCCACACTGCAAACTTTGTCAGTCACCTCTCCCCTCCCCACCCTCAGTTCACAGGTTATTTCACAGGCATATGTCACACAGGCATCTTTATTGTCCACTTCTGTGTGCAAGGCAGCCCTGTCGCCACCAAGCTTACTCACTGTGTGATAATCTGTATCAACAGGGAGCATTTGTGTAGCCCCACGTAGGTGCTCAGGAAGAAGGCGTTAGGGAGTTGCCAAGAGATAGAAAGAGGTGAGAGCTAGGCATAAAGGAGCCATGGGGGCAGAGCTGAAGTAGAGCAGAGGGAGAAGCCAGGAGTTCTACGGGAGGCTTCCAGAAGCGCGTCAAGGGCAGGTTTAATCAGCGCATCCAGCTACAACAGTCTGCTCCTTCTCCAAGGACAGTGCAATGCAGTGTTTATAAAACATGCACAAAAAGAACAATCAAGGGAGACAATGTCAGCTGTTATGGGCTAAACTGTGTCCCCTCCACAAATAGGTGATTAAGTTAAAACGAGGTCATGAGGGTGGGTCCTAACCCACTACAACCGGTGTCCTTATGAGAAGAAGAGTTGAGGACACAGACGCACACAGTGGGAAGACCATGTGAGGACACAGGGAGAATACACCATCTGCAAGCCAAGGAGAGAGAGACCTCAGGAGAAAACAACCCTGCTGACACCTGGATCTCAGACTGTCAGCCTCCAGAAGTGTGAGGAAATAAATTTCTGTCGTTTAAGCTTATAGTCTGTGGTGCTTTGTTATGGCAGCTCTAGCAAACTATGCAGTAGCATTAAGATAGGACAGTAACAATGGGTCTTCTTTTAAGACTCTTGCAACAAAATTACTGTCATTTGCCTTTCACAACTGTTTTGGTTTCCTAGGAAAGCAGACATAATGGCATCTTCTTGTTCAAAGTTTATTTCAGAGCTGCTGCTCCCTGATTTATCTTTTCTCCTGGTTCCTCCCTAATTCTGCTCCCGTTGAGTGTGTGTGCCTTTTCCTGAAATGCCACTGTTCTAAATACGTTAGCTGTCGTTCGTTTCTGTTGCTAGCTGACAAACTTACCACCTGCAACAGAGCTGAATTGACGTTTTTTAATAACTAATGCAATTTAAGAAACCAGAGCTAAAGGATATTTAGTTTTTACATTCATGTGTCTTCACAAATCCACAAGTCTTCAAATCATGGAAACTCAGCCTTTCTAAGTCATCGAGTTTATTTTCTTGCCATTAAGCCAGAACTCTCTTAAATTACCCCCAGAAAACGAGAATTTCTTCTATTTAAAAAGTAATTCCTGAGGGGGAGACTCCACAAGTTTCCTGAGCAAGACATGCATTACAACTCTTACTGGATGAGTCAAGTAAGCCAACACCCATCTCAGGACCCTGCCTGACTCAGCCAGGCGGGGACTTCCTTATTCTTCTCGTTTCGCATGATACAATATTGGCAGTAGAAAACTATTCAGGAATAAAGCGGCACATGGGGCCTGTGATGAGCACTTTATATAGCGGTGGTGGTTGTGTTTGGGGCAGGTAGGAAGGAGACTTTGCCAAGTATTCATATGGAATGTACTGTTTCAGTAATTCACATGCATGTAGTTTAAGCAAGAAACTGGGATTAAAGAATGAAATAAAGAACACAGGATAGGAAATAATGTGAAGAACACAATTTGGAATAATGATGAGAAAAAAATGAAATGAAAAAAGAACACAGAGGGACTGATTGGAAAGAAACACAAAGATGCTTGGCCAATGCCACGTAGCTGAGGATAGCCGGCTTCAGTTCAGCCGTAGGGCAGATATCTTATCAGTGGGATGGGTTCCCTAGAAAGGGGCTCGTGCCTGTTAGAACCATGTTATGGTCATTTGTTCACTCAGTCAACATCCACGGAGTGCTGGTAAGGAAACAGAGATTATATTAGATGCAACACAGGCCAGGCCAGGCTCTAAGTTAATATGCTTTTATTAGAAATAAGGGAAAGAAGTGGAAGAAGAGGGAGGAGGAGGAGGAGGAGGAGAGAAAGAAAGAAGAGGAGGAGGGAACGAAACCTTTTCTGTACATTTACTATTTTAAATGATAGCTCCTTGGGGAACAGCATCTGAGCTCCCCAGTGTGCCTGCAGAGCATCCACTGAAGAATGTTCTCAGAACATCTATGAGAAGGAGAAGGGGAGCAGGATGCAGGGTGGGGTGGGGAGCGAGGCTAAGAGCAATGTAGTTGCATGAAGTCCAGTAGTCCCGCGAAGAGCACTGGAGCTGAGCTAGCCCTTCAGCGTTGTCCTGGAGAGCATCCTCTGCACCCTGTATCAGCCAGCTCTTGCATGCAGCAACCCCTGGAGGGGCCTAAACCTTAGTCGAGGCTGCTATCTTCTGCTGAAAGCAGTTCTGGGAGGGGAGTTCAGCTTTGAGCCACCAGCAGTCATTACTCCTGGGATCTGGGGACTGAGTCGTGGATGTGGGCAAGGGCCACCCAACTCCTCCCCCCATAGCTCTAGTATCCCCTCCCCGAGTTCTGGGGAGGTGGGAGGACCTGATGCCTCACTGTGTGGTCTCTACTACACATGAGGAAACTGAGGCACAGAGAAGTAGGCGACTCATGCAAAATCACACAGAAGGTGAGCATAGCCAGTGTCCTGACTTCCACATTAATATGCCTGATTTTTTTTTAATTGAAGTCTCAAGCTGGTGCCCAGACTGGAGTGAAATTGCATACTCATGGCCACCAGTGCCTTGACTTGCAGGGTTCAGGCAATCCTTCCACCTCAGCTTTCCAAGTAGCTGGAACCATAGGCATGTGCCACCATGCCTGGCTAATGTTTTGATTTATTGTAAAGTCGAGGTCTCACCAAGTTGCCCAGGCTGGTCTTGAACTCCTAGGCTTAGGGAATACACACACCTCCATCTCCCAAAGTGCTGGGATTATAAGCGTGAGCCACTGCGCCTGGCTAATATGCCTGATCTTAATACTGTGTGTAAAAAACCCTACCAAAATGTTGTATGCTTGCTCCACACATTACAGCTACTTTATTTTGGGTACTGGTGGTGACATTTTCACAGTTCTATTAGTCATTTTCCTTTCAACTATCTGAGAGCATCTTTGTGAGGCAGAGATAGGTGACTGTTGAGCTTGAGTTCCACAGATTAATTAAGGCTTATCTCCCAAGTATTGAAGTGGGTTCCCTGATGTAAATTCAACACATCTTCCCACTGTTCACAGGCTGCCTTGGAACTTGGGCCAATGGAGGGTCCCCCAAGACCTCTCTTCCCCTGGCCCTGGGTCACCATCCCCCAGGACCTGTGTGATGGTGTTGCTGTGGTCATAAGAGCTTGAAGATGATGAGGAAGGAGCCGCCTGAGGCTTGGACAACTTGATGAAAAGGGGAGGGAAAGATCATGACTCTGCTGATGAAGGGTGGGGCGGGCAGCAAACATGGGGAGGGAGGGACCCACAGAATCTCCCCTGGAGATCCCAGTTATGTGGCCCCACCTTTAACAATGTTTCAGAAGGAAGTTTATTTTTAAAAAAGAGAAAACCCCAGCAAAGCCAATGAACTCTGCAAGCCAAGTAGCTGTGGCTGAAAGTCCTTCTAAATCCCTTGACTCATGTTTCCTGGGGTCAGAGACAGTTCCTGTATGGAAATGGAGTGGACAGAGAGCAGGGGACACAACATTTGCGGAGGACTGAGGCATTGGATGGCCTGTGCCCATGTGAGTGGCCTGAAGATGTCTGTGGCACTGCCTTGGTCTCCATGCCCAGCTTCTGGGGCTCCTGTTCAACATGCCTCACTGTCTGCTCTCTGCTGGAGCCTGCAAACTCTACTGCCGGGACCACCCCATGCCTGTGGGCCTCCACTGGGTAGCTACAGCAGGGAGAGCTATGGTTCAGCAGTGGAAGATGGAGCATGCAGCTCAGGGAAGGGATACTGGAGCTGTGAGGGGGCTGGGTTACCCTTGCCTACATCCACCCCCCGCCAATCTAGGTCTCAGTAAGAAGAGCCGTGTTCCACTAAGTCACTCCCCGCGGCACCATCTCTACTGAGACATGCAATGAATGACTCGAAGTTCACCATCACTCTCCCATCTTCTCTCCCTGTCATCCACCCTCACAGACACACTGTGGTGAGGTACAATTTTTACTTCTACTTGACAGAGGTGGAAATGAAAGATACAAAGAAATACCTAGCCCAGGGTGGCAGGGCCAGTAAGCAGTGGGACTCAGGAAGCATCACAGAGGGCCAGGCCCAGAGCTCAAGATTGTAACCACCTAGCTATACTGCCTCTCCCAAGAGAGGATCAGCTACCTCTTTCCTTTTCAGTTTATTCTCTCATTAGGCAGAGACTCTTATCTCTCCTCTTCACCCTTTACTCATCTTAGTCAGAAATTGATCACTCTGATCAAATCTCAAGAGCACCCTGACCACTGGTGCTAATCCCAGGGGAGATGCTCAGTGTAGCTCCTGTGTGTCCTCAATTTGAGTCCTCTTGGATGACTTCAGGGGGAAATGGGCAATGCTTAGAATGCCGACTTGACTTAAGTGGGCTCCTTTCTTATAAGTGGGACACACTGATACTCAGTCAATTAGAAATGTAAGCTGCTTATGAGGAGGGGTGTAAATTTCCTGGTAAGCAGGCTTGGTCACTAACTTCACCAAGTTGACTGAAGTTGGTGTAAAATAAATATGAGTGTTTTAACAAGTTGTAAGACCTCTATGACTTAAATGCAACTATCAACTAATTAATCATGAGTTAACACTAAGTAATCATTAGGAAACACAGCCATTAATCAGCCCACGAGAGACCTCAAGAGCTAGGAATTTCAAGTTCCAGTATTTCATCTTGCGTAACATATTTGAAATCTATCCTTAAATTAATCTTCTGAAATACACTCAACTCATCTTTGCCAGTTGGAAACCATTTCATTAAGTCACACTTTAACGATGACACCTAACAGAGCACAGAAAGAAAATCACCACAGGTAAGTCCCTCTCGACCTATCTGCAAGGGCCAGAGGATGTCTGAAGAGATATATTGCTCAGGATGCAGAGAAGGCTAAGGTCAAGCCAAGTCAACACACCAAGTCACAGTTTTTATTACATGGGGACCCTATGCTACCATGTGGCGAAAACAACATAGAATGTAAACCATTCAGGTTAGCGAGGACCTAGGAGACATAACCCTTGTTTTTGAGCCAGTTAGCATTTGATTGAGCTATTAAGACTCACATGTCAGGGAAGGAGGGAATTAGAAAACAATATTACATGTAAATAATCAGAGACTGAGAGATGCTATAAAAGTCAAAAAAGGGAAAAAACAAATTTGTGCTGGAGTTAGACAGAAAAGGTTCTAGGGAGAATATGAAATTTTTGATGGTCTATTAAAGAAGAAAAGTGGTAGAGAGGTGAAAAGGTCCTTCTTTCAAGGATAGTGAGAAATATACACAGACAAGTGAGAGCAGAAAGCCCAGGAACCAATACTGGTGAGATATAGGCCTTTCTGCAGTAAAGACCAGCCTTCTGAGGAAAGGAAACCTGGAGGCAAGATGGGCAGGTAGCCTCTTGAATCAGGAGTCCAGAACTGGTTTTATAAGACAGGAGAGAGCCACTGTGGTTTCTTGACCAGCAGACCACAATTTTCGAGCCAGGTCATGATATTAAAAAACCAAACCAAACCAAAAACAGTGCTTTGAGAAGATAAATCTGGAATCTGAGTGGTAGATGGCTGGATTGGATGGTGAGAGGAAAGAAATGAGATGTTGTGGTCATCTAGGCACAAATTAAGGAAGTCTGGAATGAGAGAGACAATAAGGTTGGGGAAGAAGGGATGAACCTAGAAAAGGAAAAACTAATAAGATTTGGTAGTTGGTTATTCAGGGAAGCAACAATGAGATTAATACTAGAAAATGATAGTGTCGTTGATAAGATACGTGTCTTTGCCCTTGGAAAATGAAGGCGCTTGGGAATGTAAGTCAGCTGGAATAAAAAAGTTAGGATCTGTTTTACACACACACACACACACACACACACACACACACAAAATTCAGGGCCAGGGAGCTGGTTTATGTGAGTGGTGATAAATCTATTCTTAGCCATACTTAGTGTGAGGTAGAACATCATCTGCATTGGACTTTGAATTTGGTTAGAACATCAATCCTGGCTACAGGATCTCTTTCAGTTGACTGTTTTAACATAAAGCCAATACAAATACAAACTTTAGTTTTTTGTTTTACTGTTAGCACTCTTAGTTCTATAAAATTATTTTTTGTTTTTTCCTTTTTTGTTCACAAGACTACAATTGAAATAAAGTCACCTTGAAATTTTAAGCACACTGGAATGCCCAAATTTTTCAGGCCAAAATTCAAGAGACCAGCAACTGCCCAGTGAGGAGACAGCAGTGTTAAATCTAGGTCTCTTTAATTTGAACTCTGTCAAGTTCCATCTCCTACACATTTCAGAATATCACACGTTCTGACCACGCATATTCTCTGCTTGCCAAATGAGGGTTATGATTCCAAAAGATTAGACAGTTTTGTCATTTCTGAAATCATATGTCTATGTGGCACTCTAAATTTTAGTTGAAAACCTCAAACATTAATTCACATCCCCAAATGATTCTCCAATTTTAGCTTTTAACTTTAAAAATACTTTTCACATATTAGCCAATTTTTTTTTTTTTGTAATCTGTTTTTCTTCCATTCATTCACACTTCTTCAGAATGTGGTCAGCTAGGTTAGGAAGACAAAAAGGGAGAAAGTCATAAGGTTGTTTTTAAATAGTTGAAAATGTGTATTTGTCATTTAGTTGGGTGATTTGTCCTTTAAGATGGAGCCTGAGCCTATAAAAAATTAAAGTGGGAGCTGAACGTGGCAAAATGTGTTTGCTTTTCTTAGATAAATCTGTTAGTCTGTGTGTGTTGCAAAATGGCACTACTCCTTCATTGGAAATTACACTTCCTACACAACATACGCCACTCGGCCTTCTCTTCACAGACTTCCCCAAGCAAAGTTCAAAATCCCTCCTGCATTTGTAGTCAATCCTGTGGTAAAATCATTAGCTTGGTCCCCCATGTGAACTCATTTAAGAAGAGTTCCAAGATGAGACTTTTTTTTCCAAGAGAGTATTTAACAGAGAGCCAATATGAAAATACAGCTACAGATAGCATTCAAATTGGGTTTCTCAGGGCAAATTGTCAAGGAAAAGAGAAAGCACAAACTCACAAACAGTGAAGAAGGAAGACAATGAATGAAATTTTGTATTAAATACAATCCAAAGTGATATGAGTAGAAGCACCAATATTACAGAGAAATAGCCTGGTTCCTAGTATGGCCATACGGACTTACCAGATTAAGGATTGTTAAGTACTTCCACTTTCCACCATTTACAAAGATTTTTGGTTTCTCCTTGTCCTTTCCTTGTTGTGAGATGTGATGATCGAGGAAAATATACCAGCTCAAAACAAGGAAGTGGTATATGCATGTAGAAGTCTTCGTCATGGCTAGGGCCGACCAGGGCAGGGTGAATATCTTGAGTGGTTTCCTTTTGGTGTCTTTCTGTAGGTCACAGCTGAAGTCTCACAGCAGGCCAGAGAGCTGTAAACCACACCCTTCCGTGATTGAGATTTCCAAACTGGCTGAATTTTGTTATCTCTTAAGCTCCTTTCCTGATAAACTTTGGAGGCAGGATTATCGCTGGTTTTCAGATACCTGCATTTAGATAGTGATAGATAATCTGCAGATTTATGTAACTTTCAACATTCAGATTCTGAGAAGGGCAGGTAGAAATGCAAGAGCTGCATTTTGCGATATTGCACTAACATTCTGGGGCAAGGGTGTGATTAAATAGTATTACAAATTACCAGCAGAATCTACTGAAACACTGTCATGGTTATATTCTTCTTTCTTTTTCTGTTTTTCTTTTTTTTCTTTTGGGCATAACACGGAAGTTGCAACAATATCTCCTGAGAGAATAAGGAGCAGGTTGATAAGCTAGAATGGGGAGATTGTGGGTGTGTTTAGGGTATGAACCTCTGTAAGTAGAAAGAGAAAGTGTTCTATAATCTCGCTCCCGAGGTTTCAAAGGTTCTGTAAAGTCTGAAACAACCTTTGATCCCCTAGGAAGCAGCCCTAGCAGTTGCTGGTCTCTTGTTTTCTTTTGGTTGTTGCTGTTGTTCTTGTTTTTTTAGTTTTTTATCTATATCCTGAGACTCAAGGGTTACCCAGGGCTGTTCCAGACACTCCAACTGTGTAGGCATTTCTGTGCCCTGGTAAGGAAGAAGCATAGAAAAAGATGTATGATCACAACCCCAACATACCTGAGTTTAGACATTGCTGGGAGCGGGTAAGGCTCCATGCTTTGCCATGGAAGGGGTGAGACATGGTTGAGTTAGGCAGAGGGCAGGGACAGG
Source organism: Tarsius wallacei (assembly GCA_963574415.1). Taxonomy (NCBI): domain Eukaryota; kingdom Metazoa; phylum Chordata; class Mammalia; order Primates; family Tarsiidae; genus Tarsius; species Tarsius wallacei. The sequence goes on along the minus strand of CAUYQG010020085.1, from coordinate 20,925 downwards.
ACTGGGCCCTGCCTTACTCTTGACAGAAGGGAGCTGAGGAAGAGCCAGAAGTGGATTCCTTGTGACATCGCCAGCTTGTTTCCATGGGCAACTAACTGTGAGGGGTAAGCAAATCTCTCAGAAAAATGCTCCTGACATAGTTAATGTTGTTGGTGCTGTTCAATGATTTAACCAGGGCATAAAAGTACTCATGAAAAGAAGAGTAGGCCGGACATGGAGGATAAAACAAAAACAAAAACAAACTCACCTCCTAAGAGTAAATGAACTCCAACTATCAGGAACTGTAGAGGGAAGGAAGAACAAACCTGAGTCAGTCATTGAAGGTCTGCATTGGAACCCTGTCTTAGTCTGTTGGGGCTGCTGTAACAAAATACCACAAATTGGGTAGCTTCAGAACAACAGAAGTTATTTCTCAGCCCCAGAGGCTGAAGCCTAAAATTTAGGTGCTGTCAGAGTGCCTGGTGACTGATAAGAGCTAGTTTCCTTGTGTACAGATGGTGCCTTCTCGCATGGTGGAAGGGGCAAACAAGCTCCCTCAGGCCTCTCGGGCCCCTTGCAGAAGGGTACTAATGTCACTTGTGAAGGCTCTGCCCTCGTGACCTAATAACCTCTGGAAGATTCCACCTCCTCATACCATCACCTTTCAGTTAAAATTTCAGCATATGCATTTTTAGAGGAACATAAACATTCAGACCATAGCAAACTATTCCCAAAGGAGAGAGCGATCTGGGAAATGGATGCCATGAAACTGTACAAAACTCTCCAGCCTGGGCTAAAATTAGAAATAGTAGACGCTAATACTTTTATATACTTACTATTTGCCAGGCATTTTTCCAAGTGCTTTACACATATTAGTTGATTAACACTCTAAACACCACCATGAGATAAGTACTACTGTGATCCGTATTTTCAAATGAGAAAATTGAAGCCCAGGCTGCTAAATGGATGTGTTTAACATTTAGTAAGAGGCAGAGCTGCTGCCTGAACTCTTAACTAGTGTACCTGTCTACAAAGAAAAAGTATTTGCTCTGCACACTCTCACATTCCCTCTTTAATATTTCTCTTCTCCCCCCCCCCCTTTTATTTCTCTTTCTTCCTGTTAGAACATTTCTCAGAAAAAGATCAGATATGTTTTAAAACTTGGTGTACATATGGGCTCGTGTGCTAAATCTCCGCAGGTGTTTTCATTTGAGACACCATTGTTGATTTGGAGGTTTTAATTCCTTTATTCAAAAATCTCAGACCTAAGGCTACAGGTGGGTATGGAGTGAGGCAAAGGTGGAAAAGAAGAAGACAAAGGCTCATATCTCCGAAATGTGCATTCCACCCTGGAAACCAGCCTTTTAGCAGCTCGACTTTTTTTCCTGCGTTAGCCTCAATGCCCACAGATAAAGCCTCTCAGAAATATCGATATAGACATTTAAATTTACTTGTAAGATATTTAGTATTCGATATAGGAGACTGATGAATTGTCAGCATTTTAATAAATAATAACATGTAATACATGATTTGCCTATACAAACTATGTCATATCAATTCAATATCTCCATTTTCTTATCAAACTTTCCACAAAAGTGCCAAAAGAAGGTCTACATTGTAACCACATTCACATCATAATTTGTACCCCTGGTTGAATAACAAGATACAGTTTCATGAAGCAGCTTGGCCATCTGTCTCTCACCATAAGACCAGTTGGAACTTTGGAAAGCAATAAGTGCCACCACTTAGCTATATAATATTACAAACTAATACATACTAAGTCTGCTGTTTGCCTGCCTTTCTCCGCTCTCCAAGTATTTGGAGGCCTCATATCATATACAAGAGAAGCGGGAGAGAATTGTTCAATGACTTTTAAAAATCTGACACATTTAATTTTTTTTGGCAGGAAAAATTAAAAATGTAAAGATGAGCATATTTTATTCTCTGATTAGATAACTTTATTATAAAAAATGACATTCTTTAAATCTCTCTACTCCTTGAGAGTCTGGAACATTATTCTTTAATTCCACATATACTTATTGAGCGACTACTATTTGCCAGGCACCTGCTAGGCCCTGGGGATTACCTGAAGAAGAAGAGAGACACAATCCTTGTCCTTATGGAGTGTATATTCTAGCAGGGAAGACAGATATTAAACAATAACAAACCTGGTGTTAATTTGTAATTATGGTATTTTCTGTGAAGGACAAACACAGTGGATTTCAGACCTGGGGCCAGGAGGAGGTCAGGGAGGCTGACCCGGAGAAAGCCATGTGTGAGTAGGGCTTGTCCTCCCAACATGCTCTGACTGTCCTTCTCAGTCTCTTTGTGAGCTCCCCTTCCTTCACTCTACCAGCTCCTTCTGTGTTGGTGTTTCCCAGGGAGCTGGTCCAGCTCACTGTCCAGCTCACACCAAATGCTCACCCTCGTGATTTTATCCACAGTTATGATTTCTACCACTGCCTTCCAGTTTATGACCACAAATTTTATACTTCTAGTCCAGACCCTCTCCCCATCCCCACCAAGCTTCAAACACGTTTTTGACTACTGCTGGGCATCTCCTGAATGAGCCAGACATATCTCAAACTCAGTACGTCTAGAATGAGCTCATTGCCTTCCTCCAAACCATGCCTTTCTTCTCTAGTCCCTGTCTTTTGATGATGGCCTGAACATCCACTTGCAGGGCTTTCTTATGTCCTCCCTTTCCTTTACTTCTCAAATCTAAATGACCACCTAAACCTGCCAAGTTCATCTCCCAAATCAGGCTCAAATCAGTCTCTTCCATTCCACCCTTTTTAAGAAAATTTATTGTAGAGGCAGTGTGTCACCCTGTTGCCCAGGCTGTTCTCAAACCCTTAGGCTCAGGCAATCCTCTCGCCTCCACCTCTCAAAATGCTAGGATTAGAGACGATAGCTACCGCGCACCCATTCCATCCTTTTACAGTCATCCTAATTCAAGTCTTCTCCATCTCTTGCCAGCACATAGCAACTGTTTCCTAACTTATTTTCCTGATTCCAATTTGAGTCCGCAGCTCTGTCCTTCACAAGATCAGGAGGTCATTCTTTCCAAAAGGCCACATTCCTCTCTGACTTATGCTCCTTTGCTGTATCTTCATCACTTGCAGCACAACATCCAAGTTCCATAACTTCTAATAAGCTGCCCTCTCCCTGCTGGCCTAGGTGATCTCTCCAGCTCTCATCTCCAGTCTCACACTTGATGTGACTCCACCAACACCAGAGTGACAGAGCTTCCCACCCACACCTGTCACACTCCATTGCCGTTACTCCTACTGTCTCCTCTCCTCTCCCTGATGTCGCCTCTCAACATATCTTTGACTGGTTATCTCATAAACATCATGTAAAACATAGCTCAGGAGCTTCCTTCTCCAGGGTCCATTTCCTGAACTTCTCCTCAACCAGGCCATATTAAATAGCCCCTCATGTGCCATTATCTCCTAGGGCTCACAAATGGTATGTTCGAATTCCTAGAGCTTAGCATAGTGCTGGTCACAGTAAGTACTTAATAAATATCTGCTGAATATGAAAACAAATAACCCAATTAAAAATGGCTAAAAGGCCTGAATAGACTTTTTTTTAAAGAAGACGCACAAATGTATGAAATAGGCCAGGCGCGGTAGCTTAAGCCTATAATCCCAGCACATTGGGAGGCCAAGGTGAAAGGATTGCCGGAGCCCAAGGGTTCGAGATCAGCCTGGGCAACGTGGTGAGAACTCGTCTGTACAAAAACATTAAAAAATTAGCCGGGCATGGTAGCGTGCACCTGTAGTTTTGGCTAGTTGGAAGGCTGAGGCAGAAGGATCGCCAGAGCCAGGAAGGTCGACACTGGGGTTGCAGTGAGCGTGCCACTGTACTGCAGCCTGGGCCACTGTACTGCAGCCTGGGCGACAGCCTGGGCAATCCAACTCAGTGATCTATCACAGAAACAAAGAACAAAGTACCATATATTCTCACTCGTGAGCGGACCTTGAACAATTATAATACTATAAGAAAGGGATTGACAGTAGTGGGAAACTGTCAGGGTGGGGTGGGATTGGCAGTTGAGGGAAACCACTGCAGGGGGAGAGGCATACTTCATCAACAAGGGTACTTGCATAATCAACATTTGTATACCTAACCCTGAATTGTACCCCACATCTTTATAATAAAAAAAGTATGAAATACGTTTAACATTGTTAATCATCAGGAAAATGCACATTAAAAACACAGTGAGATATCACCTTACACCTGTTAGAATGGCTATTATAACACAAAAGGAAACAAGTGTTGGTAAGAACTAAAAGAAAAGAAAACCCTGGTATACCGTTGGTGGGAATTAAATTGGCACAGCCATTATGGAAAACAGTATGGAGTTCTCTCAAAAAATTAAAAATAGGACTATCATATTATCCAGCAATCACACTACTGGGTATATATCCAGAGGAGATAAAATATGTTGAGGGGATATCTGTATTCCCATGTTTATTTCAACATGTTTAACAATAGCCATGATATGAAATCACCCTAACTGTGCATCAGTGGGTGAATGGATGGAGAAAATGTGGTATATATACAAAATGGAATGCTATTCAGGTCTCAAAAAGAAGGAAATCCTCTCACTGTAACAACATGGATGAATCTGCAGGGCATTATGTTAAGTGAAAAAAATCCAGACACAGAAAGACAAATACTCCATCATCTCACTCATGTGAGGAATCTAAAAAAGCTCAACTCATAGAAGCTGAGGGGTTACCAGAGACTTAGGCAGAGGTGGGAGTGGGGGTTGAGGAAAGTTGGCCAAATGACACAAAATTTCAGTTAGACAAGAGGAAACTGTTCAAGAGATGTAATATACAACATGGTGACTAATTAATATCAATGTATCATATACTTGAAAATTGTTCACAGAGTAGATTTTAAGTATTCTCACCACAAAAGAGGCAATTCATATGTTATTTAGCTTGGGTTAGCCATTCCACTATATGTGTGTGTGTGTGTGTGTGTGTGTGTGTGTGTGTGTGTGTGTGTGTGTTTGTATTTCAAAATATCATATTGTACACCATAAATGTATACAAATTTTTTTGGTAATCAAAAAATAAATAGTAATACTTACAAAAATATCTGTTGAATAAACAAATATGTGAATACCAGGCATACCTGTCTAGGGAGCCTGCTAATTCCTTAAAAATAGACTATGTTCAAAGTGTTCAGCTGCTGGATTTTGGGTGGGGTGGGGAGGTAGAATACTAAAGTGAGTAAGACAGTCTGAATTCTGGAGGAACTCACAGCCAAGTGGCAGAGACAGGTATGTAAATAAAAAATTACAATTTTTTCACAGCACAATGTGATAAGTACTATAATAGAGGTATGCATAAAGTACTAATGGAAACTAAATTATCCTGCACATTATTCTGTCATCCTAAATATACAGAAGATTGAACTGCATTGAGTAAGTCATGGAAAACCCAAGATTAGTTTATTTCTCCTTCCAGCTCTATCAATATTTGCTTTATGTATGTTGAGGTTCTGTTGTTTGGCACATACATCTTTAGGATTGATATGTGCTCCTGGTGGGGTGATTCTTTTGTAATGTTTCTCTTTGTCTCTAGAAGTTTTGTTTTGTTTTGTTTGCTTGGATAAAATCTACCTTTTCTGAAATTAATATAGGCATTCCTTCTTTTTAAAAAATAATAATTAATGCTAGAGAGATTAAGATAGTCAACATGAGGCAGTTAGAGTGAGTTTCTCCTACAAAGTAAGCCAAGACAGAGTTTCTTCAGCACACAGAGAGGAATGAGTCCAGCAGCATACCCATGAGTCTCCAAAGAGGTGATACTAACCACTTAGAGCAAAGAAGAAGAAAATTCATTGACTTGGGCTAGAACTCGCCATATTCTTACCTGTACCATCACAGTCCACCACAGCCTCTGGACACAATGGAGAAGGTAAGTTATAGGAATTCAGAAGTTCTGTGTTCCTGTTACACACTTGCAGAGACCCCAGTCTCTCATGGGAAACTGCCCTTCCCACAGCTGTGCTCTGCTGTTTAGTAGTGTAATAAAAAAGTCTTGAACAGTGCCAGCTACCATTTCCTAGGAACTCAACCCTTATAGGGTGAAGCAGCTGCTCTCCAGCCTGCTTGGGAGGAAACAGGCTACAGGGGCAAATTCCACAGCTGCAGACAGTTCCTAGTTGGGCAGGTTGCCTGAGAACACCTGATGCCCTGAGACCAACTGCACTTTGACAGTCAGACTGCAGTTTGCTTGAGGCCAAGGTGGGAGCCAAGTGGGATGCATTGCCATAGCAACCTCTCACTCTCTTTATGAACTTTTCTGTGCCTGCTCTTCACGACAGTGTTTCCCCAGTGACCTGGAACTCCTTCCGACTCCCCACTAGGGCAGCTGAGAGTACACACTTGAGGGATGCTTCCGGTCCTTTCCCCTGTACTCACCCTTAAGGCTCAAAACAGATAGAAAACTTGGGAAATCCCCAGATCCCCACCCTTGGTTTAGGTTGGCTGGGCACTTTCTTGGAGCACCATTCGCCATGCAGAAACCCTACAGCCACCACTGTAGCCAGCTTTCTCTCACAAGCACCACCTAATGGCCAGCGGTCAACCATACAGTCAGTGACACTGGTTACAATACTTCAGGTCTGATTCCAAATGCCAGCGTACAACATTTTCCAAACTACTCTGACCACTCAGGATGCCCTGATCCATTGCAGGTACACAACACAAGGCTACCACATCTGGCAATTAAGAAACCCACCACACCAAAGAACCCTACAGTGCCTACATCACCCCCCTCCAACTTCAAATAAAGAAAAAATCATCTACCCAATTAAGAAGGAACCAGAAAAAAATTTCTGACAATATGAAAAAACAGAGTTCTCCAATACTTCCCAAAGACCACACCAACTCTTCAGCAGCAAACCGTAACCAAAAGGAAATTTTTAAAATTCCAGACATAGAATTTAAAAAGTTGATAAGAAAATTGGTCAATGAACTTCAGGAGAAAATTAAAAAACCAGCATAAAGAAATTAAAAAAAAAAAAAGATTCAGGACATGGATGAAAAATTCTCCAAAGAGCTAGACACTTTTAAGTAAAAACCAACCTGAAATTCTGGAAATGAGAAAAAGCATTTAGGGAAGTACAAAATAAAATGGAAAGTTTTAACAGTAGAGGAACAAGCAGAGAAAGGCTCTCAGAACCTGAAGACAAGGCTTTTGAATTAATCTAATCAGACAGCAATAAAGAAAAAATAAGAGAAAAAACTCTTCAAGAAATGTGGGATTATGTAAAACATACAAACCTAAGAATCATAGGTATTCTTGAGGAAAAAGAAAAAGCAACAGATTTGGAAAACCTATTTGAAAGAACAATGAGGGAAAACATTTTCTGGCCTTACCACAGATCTAAACATCCAGATACAAGAAGCCCAAAGAACTCCCAGAAGATTCATTGCAAAAAGATAATTCTAAGGCATGTAATCATCCAGCTATGTGAAGCTAATGTAAAGGAAAAGTTTTGAAGAGAAGTGAGACAAAAACATCAAATAACTCACAAAGGCAAACCTAATCAGACTAAGAGCAAACTTGTCAGAAGAAACCCTACAAGCCAGAAGGGATTGGGGCCCCATCTTCAGTCTCTTCAAACATAATTACATGCTGGGCTTGGTGGCTCAGCCTGTAATCCCGCGCCTTTGGGAGGCTGAGGTGAGTGGATTGCCTGAGCCCGCGGGTTTGAGACCCACCTGGGCAAGCAAGACCTCATCTCTACAATAAGTCAAAAAATTAGCCGGGCGTGGTAGCGAGCGCCTGTAGTTCCAGCTACTTGGAAGGCTGAGGCGGAAGGATCGCCGGAGCCCAGCAGGTTGAGGCTGCGGTGGCCAGGAGCGGCCACTGCACTCCAGTCTGGGCGACAGAGTGAGACTCCAACTCAAAAAAAAACAAAAACAAAAACAAAACATAATTACTGTCAGCCAAGGATTTTGTATTTGACAAACTAAGTTTCATAAATGAAGGAGGAATGAAGTCCTTCACAAACAAGCAAATGCTGAAGGAATTTGTTACTATTAGATTAGCTCTACAGGAAATATTCAAAGGAGTTTTAAATACTTAAACAAAAGGTCAAACTACACCAGTAGCAAAATGCTGGAAATCATAAAGTTCAAAGGCTTTATGAAACACAAACACAATAAAGAAAATAAATAAAGCAATCAGACAACAACCAATATTATGAGTAGAATTGTAACTTACATATCATTATTAATTCTGAACATAAATGGTCTCAATGCCCCACTAAAAAGAAATAGACGGGCAGAATGGAAAAACAAAAACAAAAAAACACAACCTAAATATCTGCTGCCTTCAAGAGACCCACTTAACTCACAAAGACTTCTATAGACTCAAGGTAAAGGGGAGGGGAAAAATATTCCATGCAAATGGGTGCCAAAAATGAGCAGGAGTAGCCATTATCATATCAGATAAAGCAAACTTTAAATTAGCAATTGTTAAAAAAAAAAAGACAAAGATGGCTATTATATAATAATAAAGGGATTAATTCAATGAGAAGACATATAATTTTAAATACATATGCACCTAATACCAGAGACTTAAGCTTTATAAAACAATTATACTAAACCTAGGGGAAAAAAAAGAAATAGCAATACGATAATAGTGGAAGACTTCAACACTCCACTGACATCGATAGATCATCAAGGCAGAAAGTCAACAAATAAACATTAGAGTTAAACAGGACTCTAGAGGAGATGGAATTAACAGACATCTACAAAATCAAGTCTCAATAAATTCAAAAATAAAAGAAATTATATCAAGCACCATCTCAGACCTCAGTGGAGTAAAACTAGAAATTAACTCCAAAAAAAAAACCCTCACAAATCTAAACAAAAACATGGAAGTTAAACAATTTGCTCTTCAATGATCCTTGAATCAACAATGAAATCAAGATAGAAATATAAAAATTTCTTGAATGAATGACAACAATTTAACAAGTATCAAAATCTCTGGGACACAACCAAAACTCTGCTCAGAGGAAAATTTATAACGGGTAAGACCTACATTAATAAGACTGAAAGACCACTTATTGACAATCTAATATCACATCTCAAGGAACTAGAAAAACATGAAAAAACCAAACCCAAAGCTAGCAGAAGAAAATAAATAACAAAGATCATAACAAATCTAAGTGAAATTGAAATCAAAAATCAATACAAAGGATCAATGAGGTAAAAAGTCTGTTGTTGAATAGATAAACAAAACTGATAAACCACTAGCTAGATTAATTAGGAAACCAAGAGAGAAGACTCAAATTAACTCAATCCGAAATGAAAAAGGAGACTTTACAACTGATACAACAGAAGTTCAAAAGAGCATATGAGACTATTATGAACACCTCTATGTAAATAAAATAGACAATCTAGAGGAAATGGATAAATTCTTGGAAATACACAACCCCTCAACCTTGAATCAGGAAGAAATAGAAACCCTGAACAGACCAAGAATGAGTAGCAAGATTGAAACAGTAATTAGAAGACTCCAAACAAACAACCAAATAGGATCTAATGGACTCACAGCTGAATTCTACTAGGCCTTCAAAGAAGAACTGATACCAATTTTCCTGAAGCCATTCCACAGATTGAAGAGGAGGGAATTCTCTCTAATTCACTCTGCAAAGCCAATATTACTCTGATGCCCAAACCAGGAAAAGACACACACCCACACAAAATCTACAGATCAATATCCCTTATGAACAAACACAAAAATCCTCAACAAAATATTAGTAAACCAAATTAAACAGCACATTAAAAAATAATAATAATCCACCACAATTAAGTGGCTTTTATCCCAGGGATACAAGAGTGGTTCAACTTATACAGGTCAATAAACGTGATCTACTATATAACAGAATTAAAAACAAAAAGTATATGCTTATTTCAGTAGACACAGAAAAAACATTGATAAAATCCCACATCCCTTCATAATAAAAGCCTTAGTAATATGCAGATAGAAGGAACAATTTTTAAAATGACAAAAGCCATATATGACAAACCCACAGCCAATGTCATCCTGAACAGAAAAAAGTTGAACACATCCAACCTCAGAACTGGAAAAAGGCAAGAATGCCCACTTTCACTACTACTATCCAACATACCACTGAAAGTCCTAGCCAGAGCAATACAGCTAGAAAAAGAAATAAAGGGTATCCAAATTGGAAAATAAGATATTGAAATATCTCTGTATGCTGACAATATGATCTTATACCGAGAGAACCTTAAAGACTCCTCCAAAATACTCCTGAACTTGACAAATGAATTCAGTGAGTTCAGTAAGTTTCAGGATACAAATTCAACACACAAATCAGTGTACTGCTCTACCCCAGTAATGACCAAGCTGAGAATCAAATCAAGAACTCAATTCCATTTACAATAGCAACCAAAAAGCTAAAATATTTTGGAATATATTTAACCAAGGAAGTGAAAGATCTTCACAAGGAGAACTACAAAACTCTGATGAAAGAAATTACAGAGGGCACAAACAAATGGAGAAACATCTCATGCTCATGTATTGAAAGAATCAACATTGTTAAAATGATCATATTACCCAAAGTAATCTACAGATTTAATGTAATTCCTATCAAACTATCAATGTCATTTTTCATAGAATTAGTAAAAAGAATCCTAAAATGTATATGGAAACAGAAAAGAGCCAGAATAGCCCAAAGCAATCCTAAGCAAACAAACAAAAAAAACCCCAAAGCTGTAGGCTTTACATTTCCTGATTTCAAATTATACTGAAAGACCGTTAAGCAAAACAGCATGGTACTGGACCAGTGGAACAGAATAGAGCAGACACATGGACCAATAGAACAGAATAGAAAATCCAGAAACAAACCCAAATACCTACACCCAACTGACCTTTGACAAAGCAGACAGAAGCATACAGTGGGGAAAAGTACAACCTATGCAACAAATGGTGTTGAGAAAATTGGATAACCACATGCAGAAGAATGAAACTTGATCCCTACCTCTCCCCATATATGAAAATTAACTCAAGTTGGATTAAAGACTTAAATGTCAGACCTGAAACTATAAAAATCCTAGAAGAAAACCTAGGAAAAACTCTTCTGGATACCTAGGCAAAGGATTTGCGGCTAAAACCCCCAAAGCAAATGCAACTAAAACAAAAACAAACAAGTGTGACTTAATTAATATAAAAATCTTCTGCAGAGCAAAATAAATAATCAACAGAGCAAACAGGCAATCTACAGAATGGGAAAATATATTCACAAACTATACATCTGACAAAGGACTAATATCCAGAATCTACAAAGAACTCAAACAAAAAAGCAGATAACCCTATTAAAAAGTAGGCATTTCTCCGAAGATATATAAATGGCCAACAAATATATGAAAGAAGGCTCAGCACATAATCAAGAAAATGCAAATTAAAACCACAATGATATTACCTTATACCAGTCAGAATGGTCATTATTTAAAAACTAAAAAATAATAGATGCTGGCATGGTTGCAGAAAAAAGGGAACACTTATACACTGTTGGTGGGAGTGCAAATTAGTACATCCTCTATGGATACCGGTAGGGAGGTTACTCAAAGGACTGAAAGTAGATCTACCATTTGATCCAGCAATCCCATTACTAGGTATCTATCCTAAGAACAGAGTTCATTATACAAAAAGGACATTTGTACCTGCATGTTCATCACAGCACAATTCACAATTGCAAAGATGTGGAATCAGCCTAAATGCCCATCAACCAATCAGTAGATAATGAAACTGTGGTATATATACATCATGGAACACTACACAGTCATAAAAAAAGAATGAAACCATGTCCTTTGCAGCAACATGGTTGGAGCTGGAGATCATCATTCTAAATAAATGAACTCAGAAACAGAAATCAGATACCGCATGTTCTCACTCATATGTGGGAGCTAAACGATCACAAAGATGGAAATAATAGATACTGGGGACACCAATAAAGGGGAAGAAAGAGAGGGGTTAAGGTTCAGAAACTACCTACAATGTTCACTATCTGGGGAATGAACCACCTGAAACCCAATCCCCACCATTACACACTATGTTCATGTAACAAATATGCATGTGTAACACCTGAATCTAAAGTTTTAAAAAATAATAAAAATTTTAAAAAATATTTAATGCTAACACAGTATTTCTTTACTCCTTTTACTGTCAACTACCTATTTCACTGAAACCAAAATGAGTTTCTTCTATATAGTATAAATTTAGGTCATCGTTTTTTACCTTTTTTTTTTTTTAATCCACTGCCCTATATTTTGTGTATTTAGCTACTTACATTTAAGGTAGCTGTTGATATGGTAGGACTCAAGTCTTTCATTTATTTACTTGTTTTCTTTTTGTTTCCACTGTTTTTTATTCCTCTGGTCCTATTTTCTTACCTTTCTGTGTGTTACTTGGATATTTTTTAGGGTTCTATTTTGATTTATTTATAGTGTTTTGGAATGTATGTTTTTATGTAGTTTTCTTAGTGGTTTCTCTGAGGATGACAATATATACATATGACTTATTACAGACAATTGTGATAGAATTTTACCACTTCAAATGACATATGAACTCCTTATTTCCATTTTAACCCCCTTATCTTTCTCATTTTTAAATATTGTAGTCTTGACTCTTAGAAGGTGTTATAATTTTTGTTCTAATCATTAAATATAATTTATAAAACTCATGAAAAGTGTTAGTCTATTGTTTGTGCTATATTTTTGCCCTTTACATTGTTCTTTCATTTTCCTTGATGCTTCAAGTTTCTTTTATCATTGTCATTCAGTTTAAATTACTTCCTTAACCCGCTTCCTTTAGGTAAGTCTGTTTGCAACAAATTTTTTAAGTTCATCTGATAATGTCTTTATTTCCCTTTTATTCCTGAAGAATTGTTTTGTAAGATATAGAATTCACTGTTGACAATTCTTCTTTTAGCATGGAAAGAATTTTGTACTACTTCCTCTGGCCTCCATGTTTCCGGGTGAGAAATATTCTGTTATTCAAATGTGTGTACCCATCTAAGCTCAGTAGCTCAGCCTGTAATCTTTGGAGGCCGAGGCAAGTGGATTGCCTGAGGCCGCAGGTTCAAGACCAGTTCGGGCAACTTGGCGAGACCTCATCTCTACAATAAATCAAAAAAATTAGCCGGGAGTGGTGGCGTGTGCATGTAGTTCTGGTTACTTGGAAGGCTGAGGCAGAAGGATTGCCTGAGCCCAGCAGGTCGATGCTGAGGTGGCTGTGAGTATGCCACTACACTCCAGCCTGGGCAACAGAGTGAGACTCCAACTCAAAACAAAAACAAAAACAAACAATGTTTGTTTTTATGTCATTATTCTATGTTTAATATGTCATTATTCTCTGGCTGCTTTCAGTATTTTATCTTTTGTTTTTGGAAGCTTAATTATGGTGTGCCGAAGCATAAACTTCTTTGGGCTTATCATATTTGAAGACTGTTCAACTTCTTAAATCTGTATGTTTCCGTTTTTCTTTTTTTACCAAATCTGGGAAGTGAACCATTATTTTTTCAAATCCTCTTTTAATACCACTCTTTTTCCACTCTCCTTCTGGGACTCCAAGGATACGAATTTTTGATCTTTTGTTATTGTCTCACAGTCACCTGAGGATCTGTACCATTTTTAAAGTCTATTTTCTTTGTTTTACAGATTGGTAAATTTTATTGATCTTTCTTGAAGTTCTTTGATTCTATCTTCTGTCATCTCCATTCTACTATTGCAGTCAGTGAATTTTTATTCCTGTTATTATATTTTCAATTCTAGAATTTCCATTGGTTTTTATGACATATTTATTTGCTGATATCTTCTATTTTTCATTTTTTTCAAGAGAATTTGTAATTGCTTATTAAAACATTTTAATAATAACTGTCTTAAAATATTTGTCAGATAATTCCAGTATCTGAGTTACCTCTGTGTTGGTATGAGTTGATTGTCTTTTTTTCACCAAAGTTGTGATTTTACTGATTCTCAATATTACTGTTATTTTTAAATAGTATCTAAATATCTTCTTTTAATCAAATAAGTGTGAGAAATTCTGCATTGAGCAATTTGGCAGCTTTTTTTTCCTGGACATTTTGCATTTTGACTTTTATTTTATGAGACTCTTAGTTCTATTTAAATATTTTATTTTAGCAGTCAGTCACCCTGCTTAGGTTTGGTGCATGGGTCCTAGCCTGACTTTGGTAGGCTATGGTTCCAATGAGAATTTAATTTTCTGAGTCTTTGTGATGCTATTTTGATCTGCCTGGTTTATTTGCTACTACTGGGGCTCTCAGTGTGACAAACAAAAATATCTCCAGACATTACCAAAGTTTACTTGGAGGAAAAAATTGCCCCTAGTTGAGGACAATTGCTCTTCAGAAACTAGAAGAATTCAGTGTCCCCAGTGTGGGACAGGATATGATCCTATGGTGAGAGGCAGGTGGATACTCCCCCAAAGCCTTATCGAAGCAATTTAGGATCTCATCCAGTGTTTTTAGGCACATACTCCTTTCCTGGGGAAGAAGAAAAACCTTTGTCTGCTTCTTTCTACAGCTGCCCACGCTTGCACTCAGGGAAGACACCAATAATGGCTCCTGTAATGGAACAGGATTTGATTTCCTGTATAACCCAGCTCAAAGATTAATCTAGCCCTTGACAAACAAGTGGCCTTTATTAAGGCATTACAGCTATCAAATTACAAAGTTAAATCCTTGTAGAATTACATACATATATGTATATATTTATATTTTGCTTTAAGACTTGCCATCAAAGATCATTATCAGACACTTTTATTTTTGCTTGTTAGTTGACTTTCTTCCTATTTCTACATTTCTGAAATGATATCACACGACCTTTTGAAAGTTTTTGCCTTTCTTCCTGGAAACATAGGGCAGTGTTTTATAAAAACAAGAAAAACTTTGCTTTGTTTTTGAAAATCCCCTTATCTTAAAAAAAAAAAATAGAAAATTTAAAAAAACTACCAGCTTGCTCATTGCAAAGTTGCTCACATCTATTTGGTTGAAAGTAGTTGTTTTGGTTAATTATTCACTCTGCAGCCATGTGAATAGAAACTTACCCTCAAACAGTATGAAAAGAAAATGAAAACAAGCTTATAAAGCTTGTTTACAAAGTGACTGAAGTTCAAGGTCATACCTGTTGTCCTCGGCATTTTCTGCCTGCCAAACAACTCTGAATTATTGCATATTAATAATTCATCTGAAACTGCTTCACATATTTGGTTGGTTGAGGTGCATGGTCACTAAACATTTTCCACCAATATCCTCTAGAAGCATCCATGTGTTTGGGGCCCCTCAACATAATTCTAGTTTGTTTTGTTGGTGCCAAGATAAATCACACACCAGTATAAGATAAAATCAGCCCCTCTCTCTTACTTTCCACAAAAGTAGATTTCTTTGACACTTGGTCTGATGCAGATAAGAATGCTTTAGAGACATACACTCCAGAGACAGAAGTACAGCTGATTATCAGCTAGTTAGAGCAACTGTCTCCTGACCCTCAACCTCCAGTAACTACCTTCTTGTATACCTTGTCGTGAAAGATATCAAAACTTTTTTCTATGATGCTCTGCCTTTTCACCTGTTCTAGGATTCAGAAGGAGTCATGTCAAAATGATTTGAAAAAGGCTTCCACAAGGAGTAGATAGAGTATATAGCCACTTGTCTTCGAGGCCTGTCCTCAATTATCCACTGCACCCAGCAGCACCATTTCAGACCATGGTTGCTAACACCCTACTCACCACTGTGGCAACAAAAAATAGTCTTGATGTAGTCTTTGACTCTTTAGTGGAGTTAATGCCTCATGAGTTTCCACCAATCTGGCCGTAACTTTCAATGTTAGCAGTAGTTCAGGAACTAAAAAAGAATACACTGAATCTAGAATACACCAGTTATGCGGTCAATTAAGAAAGTCTAACTCTCAGCCTGGACACTGCTGTTGCTCTAGGTCTGTTTTCTACCACAAAAACATCACTGTTAGGATGATAAGACTCAGAGGAGGACTGAGGAAATGTTTGCAAGCTGCTAGATGACTTGAGGGGTTCTCAGATTGCTTTCTGTTATTTTGGTGAGGCTGCTGGTTTGCAGTGAAATGTTGGCTTCTGAAGAAGTGTGAACTCCAAAGAAAATCAAAGCAAAATATTTTCACACAGTGGCTAAGAGTGTAAGCTCCTAAGTCAGAGTTCTCCCCTATTTCAAATACTGGTTTCACATCTTCCCATTTTTGTGACTGTGGGAAAATTAATGAAATTCTGTGTCTCAGTTTCCTCAACTGTGAAATGGAAATGATAATAATACTCAGTTCATAGCATTATCATACAGGTTGAAGGCTACTGTACATGTGTAGTGCTAAGGTTAGAGTTTACAAGATTATAAGCATTCATTAAGCATTAGGCTTCATGATAGGAAGAATTTGGAGAATATCTGTTCTCACAGCCACCACTTGGCCAGAATGCCCATGTGGCCCACAACAAGCAACCCAGTGCTAGAAAATGTGTTTGCAGAAGTGACTTTTGCAGTGTTTCTTCAGTGAAAGGCATGGCAGAGGTGCTAAATCTATCACTACGCTCTCCACTGCTAGAAACTGGAATTCTTTCCAGAAAACATTTGGTGGGAACAATTTCCAAACATATTTCACAGTTGTCCTAAGGCCAACATTAGCTTTTAAACCAAAGAAAAGTCTTTACTCTTGACCTGGGGCTTTCCATTAAGAGTGTAACGACTCAGAATTTTCCACTGACCTCTGCTTTTAGGAATTAAAAAGAAAAACTGAAATTGACCTAAAGTCCAAGATTTGTGAATGATCATCACCTCTCTTTTTGAGAGAATGTGTGTGTAGAAAGGGGATAGGAAGAAAAGCAAACACCCGGTGTTCAGTTCAAGTGTGCTTAACTGTTTATCAGATTTTTAGGCTCCCCAAAACTGATTTTGAATGAGTAGTCCAAATATTTTATAGTTAGAAATATTTTCTTCTCAAGAAATCAGATAGTAGTAGTGATTTTTAATCAAAGATGGAGGGAAATGTGCAAAATCTACATGGGCCTGGGGTTTCTTGGGTGATCTCTGTTTGAGAAGGAGAGGAAGAACCCACATTACTTCTGACATCACAGAAAGGGAAGAAAAGGGGGTACTGCAGAAGTTGCTTGATCCCCTAGTTTCTACCCCCGGCCCCCATCCTTAGCTTAGCAGGAAGACAACAGGAAGTTGGGTTGTAGATTATTCACCAGCCCCAAAGAAGAGGGGATCCCTATGCCCATTCCCAGAACTCCTGAGAAGGTGCTATGTTAGCCCCTCAGTAGGCCCCCTTAACAGACCAGAGTACAACATTTCAGCTTCCCATTCTGGGTGGGTGCTATGAACTGAATGTTTGTGTCCTCACTGCTTTTCCTTAAATTCACCTTACTCTCCAAAGTGAGTATTTGGTGATGGTGTCTTTAGGGGGTGATGAGATCATGAAGGAGAAGACCCATGATAAGCTTAGAAGGTTTAGAAGAAGAGACATGCTAGAGTTTTCTTAGTCTCTCTTTGCTACTCGAGGATGTGACCAGGAGGAAGCCCCTCACCTGTAACTGAATTAGTTGACACCTTGATCTTTAACTTCCCAGCCTCTAAGACTATGAGAAATAACTTCCTGTTGTTCAAGCCACCCAGTCTCTGGTATTTTTGTTACTAGCAGCCAGTGCTGACTAAGATAATGGGTATACTCACCTCATCCTCCCTTCTTTCACTCTGTTTCCTTAGGTGAGAAGAGATGTGTTGGCTGTGTGAGACAAAAAGCTAATTGATCCATTTGGCCTGGTGTGAATGAAGCCTAGGTGAAGGTTAAAACTAAGAGCTGCTTCAACTGCCTGAAAAGGAGTAGCCTAAAGAAGGAAATGGAACTTATCCTTTGAAGAGTTAAAACTGTAATAAGATATCAGCTGTTTAAATTATTGTAGCAATTCATTATTTTAATTATTTTTAACAAACAAACATATCATCCATATAAATAATAATCAGTACTAATGTTTATTAGGCATGTCAGTGGCTAAAGTATGTACCTAGTACTTTTCACACTTTTTCTCGTTTTTCTTTCCTACAACTGTCTAAAGCAAATATTATTGTGCCATTTTACAACTGAGGAAGCCACATCTGAGGGAGTGAGTGGTTACATAACTGCTCCAAGGACACACAGATAAGTGACAGAAATCAGACTTGAAGCCATGGCTATTTGACTCAAAAATCACAATTACACTATGACTCTCTTTACTACCTTCACAATTGTTCCATAAATTAAAAAATAAAAGGGTAACATAAAAATAAATAAAAACTTATATTATCTAAATCACTCTACTAAGCTATTTCTCCAAATAACATATAAGAAGTTTGGGTTGTAGATTATTCACCAGCCCCAAAGAAGAGGGGATCCCCTATGCCCATTCTAAATTTCTTAGAAATCTTGAAAAATAAAATGTTATATCTGGGGATCCTTCTAGCATCTATATTTCCAAAATATTGTCTTGTACTCCTTAATGTGAAGCACTTAGAATAGAGCTTGCCACCTGGAAAGCTCCCAATAAATGTAGTTATCATGATCCTCACCATCATCATCATCGTCATCATTGCCATCTTCATAAATCATCATTTGCTACATTACACTTATAAAATCAGTAAACATGTCAGTCTCCCCATGCGAATGACTCAAGAGCAAGGACTGAAGTAGTGTTCAATAGCATGTTATGAAATAAACACATCCTTGTGCTCACAACTAGGTCTTTCAGCAATGCATCTTCAAACAGACAGGCAGTTTGTCTCTGTTTTTGTTTCTAATTTGACTTTGCCCTGGGGGAGGACAGATGTTGCCAAAGTGCTGTCCTCTCCATGACTCCTGGCCACTTTATAGCTCCCATCCAACTTTGTACCCTATTGATTGGGGTAGGAATGCAATGAACTTAAAAGTCCCTCATTCCAAAGGTGGTTTTCCTCATTCCTTCAACTCTAACTTAGTTACATTCATCCATCCTCTCTGCTGTGCTGCACGTCACATGAAAATCTATAAATGGGAATAAAATGAGTGTGACCCACCTGTCTTATGGACACAATTAAAAGGGGCCAAATCATGTTTGCTTGCTGTCATGTTAAATGTTTCTTATACCATGCCCTCACATTTCCACTAAAGGCCAGCAACTGTTTATAAATTCCTGGGAGCTAAGAAGATCAAGGCATAGTCCCAGAAGCCTGATGCATCAGGGTACACAAACTCTGAAAAGCAAAAGTGTTCACTGTGGCTTTTCTGACCCAGTATACTCTGTGTGATCAACTAAAGTGGCAGCCCCATCATGTCAGGTTGTTCAACACAACTTAAAGGATGTTAGTTCTAGGCAACTGCAGGAAGTTCCCTCTAGCTCAGCACTATGTAACAGAGCTTTCTGCAATGATGGAAACCTCTATTTCTGTATTATCCAATAAGGTGGTCACTAGCCACATGTAGTCACCGAGCCCCTGAAATGTGTCTAGAATAATTGAGAAACTAGATTTTTAATTTTATTCTATTTTAATGTGGCTAGTGACTATTGTATTGGTCAGTACAGTGACCAACTAGGGTTTACTTGGGACTGAGGGGATTTTTGGAATGTGGTCTTTCCTGCTAAAACAGTAACAGTCCGAGGAAAGCTGGGAGAATTGATTTACCCTAAAGTGGATTCCTTTAAAAAATGTTTGGCATTTTTGGGAGTGAGAATTAGATATGTACCAGCTACAGTGTGAATTAAAAGGGAGGGAAATTCAGAGACAGTTAGGAAAACAAACAGAGTTTTCCTTCCCAAGAAAAAGACAAATACATTTTTTTAAAAATGAAATGGGCTCTACCGGCAGAACCTGACGGCAGTACGTCTCACAGGAAGTTCTCCGCTCCCAGACATGGATCCCTGGGCTTCCTGCCTTGGAAGCGCAGCAGCAGGCATCGTGGGAAGGTGAAGAGCTTCCCCAAGGATGACCCTTCCAAGCCTGTCCACCTCACAGCCTTTCTGGGATACAAGGCTGGCATGACCCACATCGTGCGGGAAGTTGATAGGCCAGGATCCAGTATGTACTGTCTGCTTTCCCCAAGTTGGAGGGGATAGGGGTTGGGAGGGAAGACTGGAGAGATGGGGCTAGTTGTCAGAACAGGGCTGACTCTTAAGGGATTTCTCTAGATGTCAGAACATCTCTGATTCCAGCACGGGAATGTAAATGATCATAGGATTGATTGATGTTCCAAGGACTGATTGATGTTATGTTGAATAGAGCTGTTACTGCGCTTGTTGTACTTGGGACTTTGTGTTGTCCAGAGGAGAAACAGAATTTGTTTCTGGTGGTTTCTGGTAGAAGATACTGAAGCCAAACTGGTATTTGGCTGATTTGGATTTAAGTTAAGGAGTGAGGTGTATGTAGTAAGGGTAGTCCTGGGATGGGAGTCCAGACTGAAGCCAGGAACCCAGTTGCCCTGCTGGATTAAATGGGCACTTGATATTTCCTTACAAAACATCACAGTCCCTTGTCTGAGGGCCCTGTTAAGTCTGATCACCTGTTTTTTTGTTTGTTTTTTGCAGAGGTGAACAAAAAGGAAGTTGTGGAGGCCGTGACCATTGTGGAGACGCCACCTATGGTGGTTGTAGGCATTGTGGGCTATGTGGAAACCCCCCGAGGCCTCCGGACCTTCAAGACCATCTTTGCTGAGCACATCAGTGACGAGTGCAAAAGGCGCTTCTATAAGAACTGGTAAGCAAGGACTGTGCAGTCCTTAACTTAAATCCAAATCAGCCAAATACCAGTTTGGCTTCAGTATCTTCTACCAGAAACCACCAGAAACAAATTCTGTTTCTCCTCTGGACAACACAAAGTCCCAAGTACAACAAG
>CAUYQG010020081.1:0-21076 GCA_963574415.1 Tarsius wallacei | reverse complement strand
TTGCCAACTGTGGCATTCCTATGCTGGGTACCTGCACTAGCTCATAGAGTCTTGAGTGGCCAAAGTAACTAGGAAAGTGGTGTTAGCTAGGGTCTGGTATCAGGCCTTCCCCAGAGCTGAGGTGCTATATGAGATGTGGTGAACTCTGCTGTTTACCACCAGCCAGGAGGTAGTACGTGTGGGAGAGAGCCCCTGTAGTGGTGGCTATGGGGTTTCTTCTTGGTGAGTGTTGCTGCAAGGAAGTGCCCAGCCAACCTAGATGGAGGATGGGGCTCTGGAGATTACCCAAGGTCTCCATTTATTTTGGGCCTTTGATGGGAGTATGGGATGGGGAAAGGGAACCCCATAAGTGTGCACTCTTGGTTACCCCAGTGGGGAGTAGGAGGGAGTCCCAAGAAACTGGGCTAACACTATTGTGCAGGGCAGACACAGAAGAGTTTACACAGGGTGTTAGAGTTTGCTACAACAACCAGTCCCTTTCAGCTTCCTACCTTAGCCTCAGGCAGTTTGCCTTTCCAAATGTCAAAATGCAGCCAGTCTTCAGGTATTCTCTCAGCAGCCTGCCCCAGCCAGAAGCTGTCTGTTAGTGGGGAGTTTGCCCTTGGGGCTTGTCTCCTCACAAACTGGCTAGAAAGCAGCCATGCCACCCACAACGGTTAAGTTCCTGGGATATGGCAGCTGGAGCTGCTCAAGTACCCCCTTTCTTTTTTTGTTGCACCACTCCATGTGGGTTTTGGCAGAGCTTGGTTGTGGGTAAGGCCGTTTTCTGTGGGGGACTGCAGTCCCGCAAGATTCACGGGGCCCTCCAGTTCTGCAGCAGGAGCACAGAACTCCTAAATTCCCTTAACTCATCTTTTCCACTGCATCTGGAGGCTGTCCGTGGTCTGTGGTGATCCAGGCAAGAGTCTGGCTTGTTTCAGCACAGGTTGATGGATTTTTCTCTTCTTTGCACTATATGGTTATTATCACTTCTTCAATGAGTCATAGGGCATGCTTCTGGTTTTGTTCCTCTCTTAGTGCTGATTTCTATCTTGGTTTATCCATAAGAGAAACATGCTCTGGCTGCCTCACATTGGCCATCTTATTCTACAGTGCCAGAAAAATACATATTCTGACATTGTTAAGTATAGTATTTTATGTTAGATCCTATTGACTGATAATGTTGTTCAAGTCTACTATAGCTTTGCTGATTTTCTGTCTACTTGTTCTATCAATTTTTGAGAGAAGGATATTGAAATGTCTGATAATTGTGATTTACTGATTTTTCTTTGCAGTTATGTCAATTTCCACTTTATATATTTTAAGCTCTGTTATGAGCTATGAGTCATAGAGATTTATCATTGTTATATCCTCCAATTAATTGACTCACTGATCATTATAAAAAGAACTTTTTTATCCTTGGTAATACTATTTTCTCTAAAATCTACTGTGATATTAACGTATTCACTCTAGATTTTTTTATTTGTATTAGTGTGCATATTTTTCCAATTTCTTCATGTATGACCTACTAGTGCCTTACATTTAAAGTGCTTTTCTTGTAGCCAGCATACAGCTGGGTCTTGCTTTAATACAAAACAAAGCAACTAAACAAGCAAACAAAAAAATTAACTGGACAATGTTAAACTCTTAATTGATATGGTTAGATTTAAGTCTATCATCATACTATTTGCTTTCTATTTATCCTGCCTTTGCTTTCTTTTCCTTCTTTTACTGCCTTCATTTGGGTTAAGTATATTTTTATGACTTGATTTTCTCATTTGTTGTCTTATTAGCAATTATTCTGTATTTTGTTATTTTATAGGTGGCTTTATAATTTATAGTAAGCATCTTTAACTTATCACAGCCTACCTTCAAGTGCTATGCTACCACCCAGCATATACAGGTTGAACATTTCTAATTTGAAAACCCCAAATCTGAAATGTTCCCAAATATGAAACTTTTGAGCACTAACATGATACCACAAGTAGAAAATTCTACGCCTAAACTCATACAACATGTTGCAGTCAAAATGCAGATGCACAAAACACAATTTATTCTGTGTCCCCAGGGGAAAAATAAAATAGCCCTCAGGCTATGTGTATAAGGGATATATGAACATAAATGAATGTTATGATTAGGCTTGGGTCCCATCCCCATGATATCTCATTTCAAATCTTTCAAAAATTCAAAATCTGAAACACTTCTGGTCCCAAGCATTTCAGATAAAGGAGATTCAATCTGTAGTATAAGAACCTTAAAATAGGTTGGGCTGGTGGCTCAGCCTATAATCCCAGCACTTTGGGAGGCTGAGGCAAGTGGATTGCCTGAGCCAGCGGATTTGAGACCAGCCCGGGCAACTTGCCAAGACTTTGTCTCGAAAGTAAATAAAAAATTAACGAGCCATGGTAGCACGCGCCTATAGTTCCGGCTACTTGGAAGTCTGAGGCGGAGGGATGCTGGAGCCCAGCGGATTGATGTGGGGGTGGCTGTCAGTGTGCCACTACACTCCACCATGTGGGTGACAGAGTAAGATTCCAACTCAAAAAAAAAAAACCTTAAACTAATATATTTTCATTTCTCCCCTCATGGCCTATATGCTATTATTGCCATACATTTTATTGTACATATATTTTAAGCTCCATAATACACTGTCATTATTTTTGTTTAAAAACACAATTATCTTTTTAAGAGATTAAGATAATGCAATAATTTTACATATATTTCACTTTTATAAACCATTTCCACTGTCCTTCATTCCTTTATATATATTTGTATTTTCTTCTGATATCATTTTTCCTCTGCCTGAAGGACTTTCTTTAACATTTTTTTAATGTAAGCTGCTGGTGATAAATTATTTCAGTTTGTGTGTGTCTAAAAAGGTCTTTATTTTGCTTTCATTTTTAAAAAATACTTTCACTGAGTATAGAAATCTAGGTGAACAGATTTTTACTTTTAAGTACTTTAAAGATGCCACAATGTCTTTTTGCTTGCATTGTTGTCATCACAAAATCTGATGTCATCTTTGTCTTTGTTCCTTTATAATGTGTTGTTATTTCTTTACTTTTAAGATTTTAAAAATTTATCCTTAGTTTTGAAATTTTTTTTAATTATAATGTATGTTGGTGAAGTTTTCTTTGTGTTTTTGTTCTTTGGGTCTATTGAGCTTCTTGGATCTGTGAGTTTGTAGTTTTCATCATATATGTAATATTTTAGGGCTTTATTTCTTTAAATGCTCCCTAACACCATTTTATAGACTCCAGTTACATGTATATTTGGCCATTTGAAGTTGTCAGACAGCTCACTGATACTTTTTCATTTTTTCTGATCCTTATTTACTCTCTATGTTTCATTAAAGATAGTTTCCATTGCTATGTCTTCAGGTTCACTAATTTTTTTTTAGGCATGTCTAATTCGCCATTATTACTTTTCAGTGTATTTTTCATTTCAGTCATTGTAGTTTTCATCTCTAGAAGTTCAGTTTTAGTGGGTTAAAAAAAATAGCTCCTATGTCTCTCTTTAATTTTTTAAGATACTGAATATAGTTATAATAAATATTTCAATGTTCTTGTCTTCTAATTTGAGTATTTATGTCAATTCCAGGTCAACTTCGACTGATCAATTATTCTTGTCCTTATGATTCATTTGTTTTTTTTTTTGTTTTTGGTTCTTAATGTGCCTGTAAACATTGTTTGGTGACCAGACATTGTAAATTTTATCTTTTTAGATGTTGGATATTTTTGTATTTCTATAAAATATGCCTGAACTTTGTTCTGGATGTTAATGAAAGATGCCAAACTCTGTAAAATATTTAAGAAGGTTTATTTGGAGACAAATATGAGTAACCTAGGTCTGTGGCATCATTTCAAGAGGTCCTGAGAATGTGTGCCTGAGGTGGTTGAACTGCAGCTTGATTATATACATCTTGAGGAGACTGAAGTTGCAAAAAATCTGTAAATCAATACATGTGAGATTTACATTGGTTTAATTCAGGAGGCAGGACATCTCCAAATGAGGGTTTGCAGGTCATAGGTGTATTCAAAGATTTCCCGATTGACAGTTGGTAGGAAGAATTAGACTCTGTCTACAGAATTTTGAAATCAGTAAAGGAAATGTTGAGTTGAAATAAGAGGCGGTTTGAGGAAACCAAGTTTCTGATATGTAGATTAAGCCTCATTTGTGGCAGCTCTGAGAGAGATAGATGCAAATGCATAGCTCCTCTGGGGAATCTATACAGATGCAAATTTCCCCAAGAGGTAGCTTTGATTTCCTTTTTTTTTTTTTGAGAAAGCAGGGTTTATTGAGAGGACAGAAAAGCTCCCACAGTGGGAGGGGACCAGAAGAGGTTGCCCTGATTTCCTTCTTTATCTGTCATGTGATGTTATGCCAGAGTCAGGTTGGAAAGTAAGCCACATTATATAGAATTAATAAAGACCTATCTGATGAGACTTTATGATTTATAAGGCATGACTCCCCAGGTCCCTTTAGTTAGGAATTTGGCAAGAGAAAAATAAAGGTCAGAGTTTAATCCTCATGATTGGCAGTTAAGTTACTTGAAAACTTTGATTCTTTTAAGTCTTATTTATATGATTAATGGGCGGGTCTAGAGCCATGTTCCTTGTATGGCTATTCTCTACTACTGAGGTAAAATCTTCTTGAGTATTCTTACAAATTCCTCATGAATTACTAGTAGTTTTTCTAGTCTAGTTGTCTGGCTTTGTGAATGCATCAAAGACTGTTTTCTAATGCTTTTAGATGCCACCACCCCACCAGCTTTGGGTAGCCTCCTCTCATGTTTGAATTGGTCAGTACTCTGCTGAATACTTAACAGAACCTCTGGGTTTTCAGGGCTTTCTCTCTTTCCTCTTTGAATTTTGTCCTGTAAATTTTAGTCACATTTGTCTTGCTAGACTCTCAGGTCCATCTCTTCAGTTTAGAGAGTCCACTGAAATTTTGTCTGGGTTTTTCCTTCCTGGGCTGAGGAATAGACTGTCTCTCAAGGTGGTGGGAGCAAGAATAGGACTCACCTCATTTTCTTCTCAAATCTCAGTGATCACTGTCCTTAATTTTCTGATACTCAGTGTCTTGAAAACTGTTTCAATATATGTTGTCTGTTTTTTGTTTTTTGTTTTTTTGAGTCAGAGTCTCACTCTATCGCCCAGGCTGGAGTACAGTGGCATGCTCATGGCCACCACAGTCTTGACTTGCTGGGCTCAGATGATCCTTCCACCTCAGCCTTCCAAGTAACTGGGACCACAGGCATATGCCACCATGCCTGGCTAATTTTTTAAGTTATTGTAGAGATGAGGTCTTGCTATGTTGCTCAGGCTGGTCTCAAACCTCTGAGCTCAGGCAATCCTCTCGCTTCCATCTCCTAAAGTGCTGGGATTACAGACTTGAGCCACTGTGCCCGACCTACTGTCTGATTTTAGAAATGGTTTCTGGTGGGAATATCCTGGCACTGTATATTGGACAGAAGTGGAAGTCCTAACAAAAAGTCTTAGCCCAGTAGTAACAGTATTTAATTTGTATTTTAGGATGATCGTCCTGACTGTAACATAGAGAATATACTATAAGGTAGCAAAATTAAGTGCAAGAAGAACAACAGGGCTAGAAGTAGGGTGAGGCACAAAGGTTAAGGAGGCACTGACTCTCAGGGTCATGCAAATACCAACTCTGTACTTGTACCACTTTGAGAATGAGTGCTTTCTTAAATTTTGTGTCCTAGGCACCTCAGTTACCTTACCCTGGTCTTGATCCCAAGAATGCTTGTGTTGTTTTTGCAGCAAGATAAGTGAAAGACAACAGTGTTTGAACAAATGCAGTTGCAAGAAAAACAAACAGAGGATATATTTGAAATATATAAAGTAGAATCAACAAGATTGATGACTAATTGGATATGGAAAGAAACAGGCGAATAGGACTCCCAGGTGATAGTGAGTTAGAGCTGCTCACACTGATTGGTGAGAGCCCATTGTTAAGTATTCAGAAATTCCATGAGCCAGTTGATAAACCATCAGTACCTTAAACTTGACTACAGTGGGACTCTTTATAATAGACAGCAGCAAATAATACAAATCAGACCTCCCCTTTACCACCAGAGCCAGTTTATAAGCATCCCATGGCTTCCATGTTTCTAGGGTGGGTTTAGCACCCTTTTTCTAAAAATCCATCAGACCAATTTCCACTGTTATCCAGACTTTTTCCCCCTTCAAACTCAAGTCTAAGAAAAAAAAGATGCAAGGATAGTAGGGCAGAAACTTTAAGTCTTATTCAGTATGATAACCC
This sequence comes from Tarsius wallacei, assembly GCA_963574415.1. Lineage (NCBI taxonomy): Eukaryota > Metazoa > Chordata > Mammalia > Primates > Tarsiidae > Tarsius > Tarsius wallacei. The sequence goes on along the minus strand of CAUYQG010020081.1, from coordinate 14,812 downwards.
TAGTATCTAGCACAGTGTCTGGGTCATAAGAATTGCTAGGCATTTATGGAAACCTGTAGTTACTCCCAATGCTGTGTATAACACTGCACCAAAAGGAATTCCACTTACATCATAGGGAGCACCACACCCACATCAATAAATCCTGAACATCACTTCACAATAAAGGATTTACAGGAAGAACCGTAAATTCTAGAGCTAGGTTAGAAAATTTTCTGAAACCCAAACAAGGTCTATTTGTCAGATCCAGTCCAAAACTATTTTTTTCTCAGACCTGAATCCTGTGAATAGATTTCTCTGGGTATGCCTCAGTCAGGAAAGTTTCTAAAGGTAGTTTCTTATTTTTTAGACACACAATCCAAATCTTCTAGAATATTTTATGCTCTCCTTTACTCATTCCTATCTCTTTTCTACTCTAGCTTTCTACCTTCAGTTTTTTTAATAAACTTCTTTATTCTTGATGTTTTGACTTTTTTCTGTGTGTGTGCTACTTTCTTAGTTTACCCCTAAATTACTTCCCTAATAAACCTTGTATAAGCATTATATTAAAAACCACATACTCCATTTTGTAGGTCACAGCTGCGTGTTTAGTTTTCATAGTCTCCACATAACTACAGTGTGATTATATTTCTATGAAATAAGCACCAAGAAAATATCCTTCAGTGCTCAGGTGATTTTTTTTTTTTTTTGTATGTGCATTGTCATACCATAAGAGCAGATGACTTTAAGTCAAAGGTTAAACCCGGTGTTTGAAAGTGACTATTTCAATAGGCAAAAAAGGTGGGTCCACAGTCTCCTTTCTTCATTTTTGTTATGCCCAGATTGAAGGCTATAAGCTTAAGAGTAACTTGATCAAACCCAATTATAATTACTTTCTCTTTCTCTCTCAGATTTATCCCCATCATCTAACACACCAGGACGTTCAGCCCCATTATACACAAGTGCCCGGAGTGCAGACCAAGAGAATGGAGAGATAATCCTGGTAAAGCGCCGTATATTTGGCCACAGGATAATCACTATCAACTTTGTGATCAATGATTTGTATTTCTTTTCTGAAATGGAGAAGTAAGTTTCTCACCTCCCCTTACTTCATGACTTTTTATCCTTAGAACTGCCCAGTAAAGACTGGCTTGACCTGTGAGAAGCACAGGAGACTCCTTCTGAAAATCCTACTGAAGTCTGTCACTCTATCAATCATTCTTTTCTTTGAAACCTAATATCTCTTCAGTATTCTGGGGTTTCCAGTGTTGAAATGCAGTTACTTATTTCCAGGTCATAGAACATAGTTTTATCCATTATTCATAAATATGAAAGAAGTTCTCTTTTGATGCACCATGAGACCAAAAACTCTTCAGTTAAAACCAGCAATTACAATAGTTAAAGTTGTGTGTGTGTCTGTATAACATTAAACAGATATTTTTAAATTTAAAACTTAGTAATGTACCTTCATTCACCTGTCAAACTTTTGATGTAAAGCCAAAGTCAATCCACAATGGGATATCCATATATTTTTCTTTTTTTTTTTTTTGAGTTGGAGTCTCACTCTGTCGCCCAGACTGGAGTGCAGTGGCCGCTCCCGGCCACCGCAGCCTCAACCTGCTGGTCTCCGGCGATCCTTCCACCTCAGCCTTCCAAGTAGCTGGAACTACAGGCGCGCTCTACCACGCTGATTTTTTAAATTTATTGTAGAGATGAGGTCTCGCCAAGTTGCCCAGGCGGGTCTCGAACCCGCGGGCTCAGGCAATCCACTCACCTCAGCCTCCCAAAGCGTGGGATTACAGGCTGAGCCACCGAGCCCGGCCATATATTTTTCTTAAATAAGCTGTACCTCAAATTCTGCTTACTAAAACTTTTGTTCAATTGATGTGTAATATATGTATATATTTTGGAGGTAGATAGGATGTTTTGATACATTCATATGATGTATAAAGATAAATCAGGGTAATTGGGATACCCATCACCTTAAATGTTTATCTTATCTTTATTCTAGAAACATTCAAATGGTTCTATTCTAGCTATTTTGAAATGTACAATAGATTATTGTTAATTGTAAACACCCTACTGATCTATTGAGCACAAGATCTTATTTCTTCTATCTAACTGCGTGTTTGTACCTACTGATCAGCCTTTCTTCATAACCCTTCCCCGTACTCTTCCCAGCTTCTGGTAACACCAATCTACTCTCCTATTATTATTATTATTAGAGGTTGATCAATAGGTACAAATATGTAGTTAGATAAAAGAAATAAGACCTAGTGCTCAATAGATCAATAGGGTGATTGCAATCTACTCTATATCTTCATGAGATCTACTTTTTTAGTCCCCCATATGAGTGAGAACATGCAATATTTATATTTCTGTGTTTGGCTTATTTCACATCACATAACGACCTTCAGTTCCATCCATGTTGTTGCAAATGATGGGATTTCATTCTTTTTGTGACTGGATAATATTTTATTGTGTGTATATACACCGCTTTTTTTTGACCATTCATCCATTGATGGACAGTTAGGTTGATTCTATATCTTGGCTGTTGTGAATACTGCTGCAAAAAACATGAAAGTATAGATATCTCTTCAACATACTGATTTCTTTTCCTTTGGATAGATACATAGTATTAGGATTGCTGCATCATATGATAATTCTATTTTTAGATTTTTAAAGAACCTCCATATTGTTCTCCATAGTGGCCGTACTAATTTACATTCCCACCAACAATGTACAATGTATTATCATTTTGATACAAGTCATTTTAATGGAGATAAGATGATATCTCATTGTGCTTTTGATTTGCATTGCCCTGATGATAGTGGTATTGAGCTATACCTGCTATTTGTATGTCTATCTTTTGCCCATTTTAAATGTGGATTACATATTTTTTGTTACTGAGTTATTTGAGCCCCTTATATATTCTGGTATTTAATCTCTTGTCAGATGGATAGTTTGCAAATATTTTCTCCCATTTTGTGGGTGATTGCTGTGCTTTGTTGATTCTTTCCTTTGCTGTGCAGATTTCTGGCTTGATGTACTCTCAGTCGTCTATTTTTGCTTTGGCTACCTGTGCTTCTTACACAAAAAAAAACTTTGCCAAGACCAGTGTCTTGGAGCATTCCCCCAATGTTTTCTTCTAGCAGTTTCAGAGTGTCATCTTAGATTTAAGTCTTCAATCAATTTGTATTTGATTTTTTAAATATAATGAGAGATAGGAGTCTAGTTTCATTCTTTTACATATGGATATCCAGTTTTCTCAGAACCATTTATTGAAGATATTCTCTTTTCCCCATTATATGTTCTTGGAGCCTCTGTCAAAAATGAGTTAGCTATAAATGCGTGGTTTTATATCTGGGTTCTCTCTTAGGTTCCATTGGCCCATGTGTCTGTTTTTATGCCAGTATATTTATTTGGTTACTATAAATTTGTAGTATATTTTGAAGTCAGTGTGATGCCTTCAGCTTTTTTCTTTTTACAAAAATTGCTTTGGCTACTCATGGTCTTTATTGGTTCCATAAAAATTTTAGCTTGTTTTTCCTATTTCTGTGAAGAATGTCATTGGTATTTTGATAGGGATTGCACTGAATCTATAAATTTCTTTGGGTAGTATTGACATTAACAATATTAATTTTTTCAATTCATAAACACAAAATATCCTTTCATTTTTGCATGTGTTCTCTTCCATTTTTTATCAGTATTTTCCTAGATTTCATCAGTATTTTCTCAAAGATCTTTTACTTCTTTATTTAAATTAATTCCTAGGTATTTTATATACTTTGTAACTATTGCAAATGAGATTGTTTTCTTTGTTTCTTTTTAGATTGTTTGCTGTTGAAGTATATAAATGCTATTGATTTTTATATGTTGATTTTGTATCTTGAAAACTGAGTTTATTTGTCAGATCGAACAGTTTTTGGTGGAATCTTTAGGTTTTTCTAAAATAAGATCATGTCAGCTGCAAACAAGCCTAATTTGACTTCTTTTATTCTAATTTGGAAGGCCTTTATTCTTTCTGTTGCCTAATTGTTCTGGCTAAGATTTCTAGTACTAAGTTGAATAAGAGTGGTGAAAGTGAGCATCCTTGTTTTGTTCCAGTTCTCAGAGGAAAAACTTAACAGTATTTCCCCATTCAGCATGGTGTTATCTGTGGGTTTATCATATATGGCCTTTATTATTTTGAGGTATGCTTCTCCTATACTCAGTTTATTGAGGATTTTTAACCATAAAGGATGTTAACTTTTATTGAATGTTTTTCAGCATCCAATGTTAAATGATCATGTTTTTTATTCTTGATTCTATTAGTGTGATGTATCACATTTATTGATTTATGTGTGTTGAACCATCCTTACATCTCTTGAATGAATCCCATTTGATTATGATCGATGATCTTTTTAATGTTGATCTATTGAATTTGGTTTACTAGTATTTTGCTGAGGCTATTTACATCTATGTTCATAAGTAATATTGGCCTGTAGTTTTCTTTTTTTATTGTGTCCTTTTCTGGTTTTGGTATCAAGGTAATGCTGGCCTCATAAGATGAGTTCAGAAGCAATCTCTTTTCTTCAATTTTTTAAAGAGTTTGGTTAGAATTGGTATTCATTCTTCTTTAAATGTTTGGTAGAATTTAGCAGTGAAGCTATCAGGTCCTGAGGTCTTCTTTGATGGAAGACTTCAATCTTTTTGCTCATCATTTGTTTATTTAGGTGTTCTATTTCTTCATGGTTCAACTTGGTAGGTTATGTGTCCAGGAAGTTTTTCATTTCTTCTAGGTTTTCCAACTTCTTGTGCATTCAGGTCTCTAAAGATTTTTTTGTGTTTCTGTGGACTCAGTTGTTATGTTTTTGTGTGCTTCTGATTTTATTTGAGTCTTCTCTCTTTTTTCTTCGTTAGTCTAGCAAGAGGTTTGCTGATTTTGTTTTTTTTTTTAGAAAAACATTTTTTAGTTTCATTGATCTTCTATATAAAAAATGTATATATTTTTAAGTCTCAATTTTATTTATTTCTGCCCTGATCTTTATTATTTCTTTCCTCCTACTCATTTAGGGTATGGTTTGCTCTTGCTTTTCAATTTTTTCAGATACATCATTAGGTTATTTATTTGAAGACTTCTTACTTTTTTGTTTTAAGTATTAGTTGTTATAAACTTCCCTGATGGTACTGTTTTTGCTGTATCCAATAGATTTTGATATGTTGTATTTCCATTTTCATTTGTTTCAAGAAATTTAAAAATTTTCTTTTTAGTTTTTTCACTGACTCATTGGTCACTCAGAAGCATGTTGTTTAATTTCCATGTATTTGTACAGTTTCCTAGGCTCCTCTTGTTATTGATTTCTAGTTTTATTTAACATTATGGTTAGAAAAGGCACTTGATATGACTTTTACTTTTGAGTTTATTGAGATTTGTTCTGTGAACTACGAAATGGTCAATTCTGGAAAATACTTCATGTAGTGATGGTTCTATATATTCTAAGCAGTTGGGTAAAATGTTCTATAATTGTAAGTTAGGCCTATTTGGTCTAGTGTATAGTTTAACTGCAGTTTTTTTCTGTTGCTAATTTTCTGTCTAAATGATATGTTTATTACTGAGATGTTTAAGTCCCATACTGTTATTGCAGTGCATTCTTTATCTGCCTTAGATCTAATGTTTGCTTTATATACTTGGCACTTATTATGTTTGGGTATTTTATACACTTGAGCATTGGGCACATAGATATTTATAATTGTTATATCCACTTGCTAAATTTACTCTTTTATTACATTGTGACCTTCTTTGTCTATTTTTACAGTCTTTGATTTATAGTCTATTTTATCTGATATATGTATAGCTATTCCTGCTACTTTTTGGTCTCCGCTTGCATGGAATGTCTTTTTCCATCCCTTCACTGTTAGTCTAGTTTTATGTTTATAAGTGAAGTTGATTTCTTGTAGGCAGTGTATAGTTAGGTCTTGTTTCTTTTACCCATTCAGCCATTCTGTGTCTTTTAATTGGAGAATTGAGTCCATTTACATTCAGTGTTACTATTGAAGAGTAAAGACTTACTAGTGCATTTTGTTGCTTGTTTTCTGGTTGTTTTATAAGTCCTCTTTCTTTCTTTCAATCTTCTTTTGTGGTTTAGTGATTTTCTCTCATAGCATGTTTTAATTCATCACTTTTCATTTTTGTGTACCTATTATAGGCTTTTGCATTGTGGTTACCATGAGTCTTATAAAGAAAATCATATAGATAGAAAAAAATGTTTTAAAGAGATGGTAATTTATCTTAGATCACAAAGAAAAGCATAGAAACAGAAAGAAAAAAAACTAAAAAGAACTTCTACACTTTAACTTCATGCTTCCAATATTTTTACTTTTTGTCATCTTGATTTACATATTTTTATATTTCCTATCTCTTATTGGGTTTCTATAGCTATTATTGTTTTCTTTTTATTATTGTTTTCAATAGATTTGTCTTTTATGATTTATACTAGTTATGAGTGGTTTGCACACCACAATTACTATATTAGCGTATGCTGGGGTTTTTTCTTTTTCTTTTTTATTTAAAAATTTCTTATTTTAAAGATGTGAGTACAATTCAGGGTTAGGTATACAAATGTTCATTAAGCAGATACCCTTGTTGATGAGGTGTGCCTCCGCCTCCCCTGGCAGTTTCCCACTACTGCCAAACCAGGCTGGGCTTTTTAAATGTGTACTTAACTTTTACCAGTGCATTTTATACCTTCAAATGTCTTCTTTTTGCATTTTAGTGGGTTTTGTCTTTCATAATGAAGAATTTCCTTTAGCATTTCTTGTAAGTCATGTCTGTTGGTATGAATTATCTCAGATTTTGTTTGTCTAGAAAGACTTTCTCTCTTCTTCAGAGTTGAATGATAGCTTTGCTGTACATAGTACTTTTAGGTGGCAGTTTTTTCCTTTCAGCACTTTGAAAATATTTTTTTATCCTCTCTTGGCCTTTATGGTTACCATTGAGAAGTCTGATAAATTGGAACTTCTTTATTTGTTATTTGCTTCTTTTGTCTTACTTTGCTGCTTTTAGAATTCTCTTTGTCCTTGACTTTTGAGAGTTTGATTATTATAGTCCTTATGATTGTTGTTTTGGCATTGAATTTGTTTGTTCTTTGACCTTCTTGTACCTGGATATTTGTATCTTTCTCAACTCTTGGAATATTTTTTGTTATTTATTTGAACAAGTTTTCTACTCCTTGCTCTTGCTTAACTCCCTCTTGAACACTGATAATTCTTAGATTTGGTCTTTTGAAGTAACTTTCAATATCTTGTGGGTATCTTCATTTATTTTCTTCTTTTTCTGTTTTCTCCTCTGTCTCATCATATTTGAGTTCTGGGATATTGCTGGTAATAATCTCAGTACTATTTATTTGGTTTTGGTTTTCTGTGTGGAGGAGTGATGCCAGCTAGCTTCTATGCTACCATTTTGCAGTCAAAAATGTTTGTCTACTAATTCAAATTTTTTTATTTCTTTAAAGTAGAACAAAAATTAAGATTGATGAATAGCAATGTAATCCTTCTGGATTTTTTTTTACCTTTTTAAAAAAAATGTTTTAAATTGCCTTGCTACACCTAACTCAACAGGAATTTTTAAAAAAGCTACTTGCCTTTATTGGAATGTTCCAAAGCATTCACATCTGTTTTCATAGAACAACTACTACTTTTCTTTTTATGTTCATAAATGTTAGTTTTCATAAGTTACTATTTATAGTAACAAGTATAACAGGCAAAAATATTTGGGAAGAAACACGAATAACTCCTAGTAAACATTTACCTCAACTTATTGGAGAAATGTGAGAATATACTAAAGATGATTCACCAGTCTACACAGTCAACATGTCATGGGCATCAGTGAGTGTGTTTGTATCAGAAGTATAGGCACCCAGTAACTTATGCTCCAGTTAGGGGAATTTGATTAAGAAATCTTTCACTGTACCCCAATGAGTAATTTAGCTCAGTTTCACAAATGTTTGTTGATTGCTTACTCTTGGACACTGGATTTGATATTGGAGATACAAAACACAACTAAGACACATTCTCACCTCTTCAAGATCTCCACAAAATAATGCAGACAGCAGATAGACATAAATTTTTTAAAAATGTCTCAGGATGATAGGTGCTATGGGAGCATCAGGTACAGGAAGTGCATTTAGATAATTCTAAGTCCTCAAGTATGGTTTCTTGGTAGACCCAAAATTCATTGGTCATCTAAACTGAATTTTGAAGGATGAGAAGTGATTAGTGAGATAATACAGTGTGTAAAGGGAAAGTCAAGTGAGGAGCAGAGAGAGATAAAATAGTCAGAGAACAGCCTTGCCACTTGCTTCAGTTCCCACACCTTGTCTCTGATTTCTCGTTTGCCCTCTACAAACTATTCTTTGTAGAGCAACCAGAACAGCCTATTGAAAATGTAAACCAGACCATATCACACTCCTGTCTAAAATGTTCCAATGGCCTCTCATTACCACTGGAATAAAGTTCAAACTTTCCCCCATTGCCTAAAGGGCTTTACATGAGTGGGACCTATGGACTACCCAATCTCAGAGCTTACCTCAGGTCAGAACAGAAGGGGTAAGAGCAAGGTGATCTCTGAGGTGAAAATGCTGCAGGGCCAGAGTGAGTAAAGGAGGGAAGGTGGGATTCATAAGGGAGTTCGTGGTAAAATAAGTGCTTAAAGAAGCACTTATTATCTGACATTGATAGGTGCTCCATATTTGCTGATGGATGAATTATGACTGAATGAATGCAATCACAACCTGGCCCTGCCTTTTTAAGGCTACAAATAGGTCTAGGCTGGGTATCTTATCTAGACACTGCTTTCTTCTTCTCCTTCTGATGTCCTACTTAATGCCTCTTTTTTAGATTTAATGAGTTGGTGAGTTCAGCTCACATGCTGCAGATCAACCGGGCATACAGTGAAAATGATGTGATCCTAATGCGGTCCAAATTTAACATTATCCTAAAGCTCTTCCTGCATTCTGACATCCCTCCAAAGCTGAGGGTAAGGGGAAAACTCCCATTTCACTCTGACTTTTCACCAAGAAGCATTTCCCCCACAAGGATCTTGCATTTTCAGGTACCTCCTAAGTTCTGGGCCAACTAGATGTCCTTTACTTAGCAACCCCATGAAAATCTTCTGCCTTCTGGAGATAGGGTGGTCTTGAGGATCCTGGGGGTCAAGAGAGGTTTTCTGCTTTCCCTGGAGCCTCTGCCAGTGACAGGCACCCACTCTGTGGGTAGGTGAATATTCCTGAATCCCAGAAGGATGCCATTCTTGCTGCTGTCACAGAGGGCCACCTAGATCGGAACATCTTCCATGGGGCTGTCATGGCCGTGTTCCCCATCATTATATACTTCTGGAAAAGGTAATTATCTCACCTTACTCAATGACTGCTAGGTCAGGAAAACACAATTAGTTTATTAGAGAGTTTTCTGTCTTCCTCTTAGTCCTCTGTTTCATAGTTTCCAGTTTCATGGGGGAACAAAGATGATGTTTTCTTTTTCTTCTTTTTTAAATTTTAAACTTGTGGGGTATAAGTCAGGATTGGGTACATAAGTGGTTTAGATACAGGTGAAGTTTTGGGCCTTCCGTTGGACCTCACTTTGCCTGGATTAGGATCATTCACCCTTATTGATGTTATGTACCCTACCTAAGCGATGTTTTCATATCCTACTTGCTATATGAGGGGAGACCTCAAAAATCTGGGGTTTATTTACAAAAAATTGTGTATTTATTCTTACATGTTTAAACTTCAATCACCTTCAAAATACTCTCCATTTGATGCAATACACCTATTGAGATGCTTTTCCACTGCTCAAAAGTTTTTGAGTTCATCAATTTTGATGCCATTTAGTGTTTCTGCTATTTTTGTTTCACCTCTTCTTTATAAGCAAAACATTTCCTTCAGAGGACTTTTTCATCTGGGGGAAATAAACAAACAATTAAAGTCACTCAAGGTAAGATGGGGTAAATAGTCAGAATGACTGGTCTCAAACTACTAGATATCAAGACATTAATGGAGAGTATTTTGAAGGTGATTGAAGTTTAAACATGTAAGAAAAAATCCACAACTTTTTATAAATAAATTTTGGGGTTTTTTTTGTCCCCCCTTGTATATTAAAGCAAGTGGAAAAGAGGACCCTGAACCGATAGTTACTCTGAGACCCCAATTTGTCCTCAGGAGACCACTTGGTGCTTCTGTTTATTTGTGTTGAAGATTGTTCAGTTGCATCCAGTCAAGGCCATCTCGTGGTGAATATTTCCTACATGTTTCAGGAACTAAAGGCAGTAACCATATCTCTTGTTCCTTTCGTGTGCTGACATGTTGCAATGTTTTGAGTCCTGGGGTTTTCTGGAGTAGTTTTCCTGTGATAAGGGGCTGAGTTACTGGCAGTCATACTGTTCTCATCTGTTCTTTATCAACACAGTACAGTTTCCTGTACCCGTTGGTGATGTGGAAATGACCAGCCGACATTAGTACACATGAGTAACCGCAAGTTATGTTGTATTAATCTTCCAGGTCATATACTCTAACTTTATTCACATTTTATTTTATTTGTTTATTTTTATTTTTGATTTATTGTAGAGACGATGTTGACCCAGGCTGGTCTCGAACCCGCGGGCTCAGGCAAAGTGCTGGGATTACAGGCTCTGAGCCACTGCACTTGGCCTTTATATTATTTTATTATTTTATTTTTTTTGAGTTGGAGTCTCACTCTGTTGCCCAGGCTGGAACGCAGTGACATGCTCACGGCCACCACACCTCAGCCTTCCAAGTAGCTGGTACAGGTGCATGCTACCATGCTCAGCTAATTTTTAAATTTATTGTAGAGACGAGGTCTCACCAAGTTGCTCAGGCTAGTCTTGAACCCCCGGGCTTAGGCAATCCTCTCACCTCGGCCTCCCAAAGTGCTGGGATTATAGGCTTGAGCCACTGCGCCTGGCAATTTTTCTTGATTTATTGTAGAGATGAGGTCTCACCCAGGCTGGTCTCGAACCTATAGGCTCAGGTAATCCTCTCACCTCGGCCTCCCAAAATGCTGAGATTATAGGTGTGAGCCACCGCAACTGGCCTCCTATTTTTTTTTTTTTTTAAGACAAGGTGTCACTCTGTCACCCAGGCTGGAGGGCAATGGTGAGAACGTGACTCAATGGAGCTTCAACCTCCTGGGTTCAAGTGATCCTCCCACCTCAGTCTCCCAAAATTCTGGGGTTATAGGCATGTGCCGCTGCGCCTGGCTGACTTTTTTTTTAATTTTGTGCAGAGGCAGGGTCTTACTTTGTTGCCCAGGCTGGTCTCAAAATCCTGGGTTCAAGCAATCCTCCCGCCTTTGCCTCCCAAGGGTGCGTGAGCCACGCATCCAGCCTGCAGTCATTTTCTTACAAACCCATTTTATTTTCTCTTTGAGTTCATGTCTTTTGCATGGCAGCCACATCTAGATATTCTTGATCTATTGTGTGCCTCACATTTTCTGAAGACTGCTCCTTTGCTGCTCTTCAAGCCTGGGGCATTGACAAATGACAATATTGGGGCAATAGGAGAGAGAGAGGCCTTAGATATACTCTATAAGTCATCAAAATATGATGTACTGTACATTCTCGGCATGAACTGGAAATGGAAAAAAAGTGCTGCAAATAAGATTGACTCCTTTGGGCTTAAATTGGATTGGCAGCAACACAGATTTTGCTGTGGGTTGAAGTCATTTTCTACTTCGGCACTACTCAGTCCATGGGGAATGGCGGAGTCATGATTTAGCAGCAAGATTCTGGGGGCAGGCCAGCATCTACATCTGTTCTGCACTGTAAGTGGACTGGAAAAACGCTTTGAAAAAAAGCCAGGGAAGGGAGGTGAAAGAGAACACAAAACGTTTCCTCTCAAAAAAGGCCACGAAAAATGAATCGATCCATTACAAAGAAATTGGACTTAGAGAGCAGTTCTTGAAGAAATAAAATGTTTATGATCCTGTCTTCGTCTTCAATGGTTAAGCTTTACTCTCTTTTCTGACAATACAGGAATCATGATATATAATATAAGAAGACCATATCAGGAAGGACTAAAACATTACTTATGATGTTTGGATGAATGGCTGAAATTTAGTGCTTTGGTAACACTTAGTAGATACTCAACACATTTTAGTGAATTGCATATTGGATCTCTTGTCTCCAAATGCGTGACTACAGCATCTTATAGGAAGCATTTGTTTTTGTTTTAAAAATTTTTGCACCAAGAGATTCTCTGTCAACTGGACATCATTAAGACCATGGGTTGGAGCATGGCTGACTTACTGGAAAGAGTTTGGAAACAGACTGGCCTGGGTTCAAATTCCAACTCCATCATTTCCTAGCTGTATAATGTCAGGCAAGTTGCTCTCTGACCTTCAGTTTGGTTTTTTTTGTTTTTTTTTAACCTGTCATGGGGATAGTCATAGCTAATTTCCTGGGTTGTGGTGGGGCATGAGTGAATCCCCAAGAATATAGCAAGCACGGGATAAATGCTAGCTCCCTTTCTGTCTAATATCTGTAAGTTCCATTCTCTTTTATCTTTTTATTGCCTTTCAGACACTGTTGTGGATCCATAGATTTGATTTTTAGAAAAGGTATTTGTGTCTGATTGGAGTCAATGAAACAAACTTGTCTTGTCCAAACTTGAAATTAATTTTTCTGGCTAGTCAAAGGCAGCTAGAAAAACCAAGGTGGGGAAGACATCTAAGTGGCATGAATGCGCAAGGAACAAAATTCTGAGCCTATTTGGATCAATCACAATGGATTTTTGTGAAGCTGGAACAAGGGTCAATTGGGCTATTTAACCAAAAATGCCAGATTCTTCTTGGAAAGATATTTTGAAATGGCAGTCAAATCTCAGTAAGCAGCAAATAGATGACTCAAAATAATAGTAATGGCTGAAGCAATTTCCACATGACTTGCAAAATAATTTCTGTAGTATCTCAAAAAAGCACATTATATTTCCTAATTAATTAACAGGATCTAAAAAGAAAACAAAATTACTCCTAGGGGTCTCTGGACCCTCCTTAATCTCTTTGTGTCATTATTTCCTTATGTAAAGTGAGAGGATTGAAATGAAATTGAGTATTTCCATGGCCCCTTTTTCAATCTAACTTTCCAATATTTTGTGCTTTTATTTTATTTATGTTTTACTTTTTTTTGAGTTGGAGTCTCACTCTGTCACCCAGATGGAGTGCAGTGGCATACTCACAGCCACTGCAGCCTTGACCTGCTGGACTCAGGTGATCCTTCCACCTCAGCCTTTCAAGTAGCTGGAACTACAGGCATGCACCACCACACCCGGCTAATTTTTTGATTCATTGTAGAGATGAGGTCTCACCAATTTTCCCAGGCTGGTCTTGAACCCATGGGTTCATGCAATCCTCTCACCTCGGCCTCCCAAAGTGCTGGGATTATAGGCGTGAGCCACTGCGCCCAGCCCTATTTTATGCTTTTAAAGCTGATATTAAAATTGATTTTAAGTACCACATGTTCTCACTCATAAGTGGACCCTCAACACCTATCATAATACTATAAAAAAGGGATTGGCAGTAGTGGGATACTGCGGGGTGGCAGGGGGGTGGGGCTGGGGACACAACATCAATAAGGGTACCTGATCTCAAACCAAGCAAAGTGGGGACCAAAGGGAGGCCCACACTCTACCTGTACAATATTCACTAGTATACCTAATCCTGAATTGCACTCCACATCTTTAAAATAAAAAAAAATAAAAAATAAAAATAGCAGTGGCTCACACTTGTAATCCCAGGACTTCGGGAGGCTGAGCCCAGGGGTTTGAGACCAGCCTGGGAAACTTGGCGAAACCTCGTCTGTACAATAAATCAAAAAACTAGTTGGGCATGGTATATCGCGCCTGTAGTTCCAGCTACTTGGAAGGCTGAGGTGGAAGGATTGCCGGTGGCTGTGAGCGTGACACTGCACTCCAGTCTGGGCGAAAGAGTGAGACTCTGACTCAAACAAACAAACAAACAAATAGATAGATAAATAACAATTGATTTTAGACTGGACATGGTGACTCATGCCTGTAATCCCAGCACTTTGGGAGGCGGAGGTGAGAGGATTGCCTGGGCACAGGTGTTTGAGACCAGTTTGGGTAACATGGCAAGACCCTGTCTGTACAGTAAATCAAAAAATGAACCAGGGGTGGTGGTGCACACCTATAGTCCCAGCTACTTGAAAGGCAGAGGCAGAAGGATCGCCTGAGCCCAGCAGGTCGTGGCTGCGGTGGCTGTGAGCATGCCACTGCACTCCAGTCTGGGTGACAGAGTGAGACTCTGACTCAAATAAATAAATGAATAAATAAATAAATAAGTTAAAAAATAGATAAAATTGATTTTAGACTGGGCATGGTGAGTCACGCTTGAAATCTCGACACTTTGGGAGGCTGAGGTGAGAGGATTGCCTGAGCCCAGGCGTTCGAGATCATCCTGGGCAACATGGCAAGACCTGGTCTCTACAATAAATTAAAAAATTAGCCAGGCAGGGTGACATGTGCCTGTAGTTCCAGCTACTTGGAAGGCTGAGGCAGAAGGAAGACTTGAGCCCAGAAGATTGAGGCTGCAGTAGTCATGATCGTGCCACTGTACTCCAGCATGGGTAACAGAGTGAGATTCTGCCTCAAAAAATAAATAGATAAAATTGTTTTTATACATCCTATTTTTTTTTTTTGAGTTGGAGTCACTCCGTCGCCCAGACTGGAGTGCAGTGGCTGCTCCCGGCCACCGCAGCCTCGACCTGCTGGGCTCCGGCGATCCTTCCTCCTCAGCCTTCCAGGTAGTCGGAGCTACAGGCATGTGC
>CAUYQG010020080.1:0-15987 GCA_963574415.1 Tarsius wallacei | reverse complement strand
CTTACCACACCTCTCATCCTAGTTTCCCATATTATTGACATTTTGCATTAGTGAGATACGTTTGTTGCATTCAAAGGCCAATATTGAAACATTATTATAAAGTGAAGTCCATAGTTTATACTAGGATTCACTCTTTTTTTTCTTTTTTTTTTTGAGTTGAAGTCTCACTCTGTCGCCCAGACTGGAGGGCAGTGGCACGCTCCCAGTCACCACAGCCTCAACCTGCTGGGCTCCGGTGATCCTTCCGCCTCAGCCTTCCAAGTAGCTGGAACTACAGGCGCGTGCTACCACGCCTGGCTAATTTTTGATTTATTATACATTCGAGGTCTCTCCAAGTTCCCCGGGTGGGTCTCGAACCGGGTGGATTCAGGCAATCCACTCACCTCGGCCTCCCAAAGTGCTGGGATTACAGGCTGAGCCACCAAGCCCAGTCGCTAGGGTTCACTCTCGGTGTTGTACATTCTATGGGTTTGAGTGTGTAATGTTATCTATCCATCATTACAGTATCATAGAGAATAGTTTCACTGCCCCAAATTCCCAGTCTTCTCCAAACACACACACACACACACACACCCCAAATCCCAGACAATCAGTGATCTTTTTTACCATCTCTATAGTTTTGTTTTCTCCCAGAATGTCATATGGTTAGAATTGTACAGTGTGCAGCCTTTTCAGATTGGCTGCTTTTACCAAGCAATAGTCATTTAAGATTCCTCCATATATCGTGTGACTTGATCACTTATCTCTTTTTGTTGCTGAATAATGTTTCATTTTCTGGATTGCTACAGTTTACCTATTAATCTATTAAAGGACATTTTGGTTGCGTCCACATTTTGGCAACTATAAATAAAGCTGTCATCAACATCCATATGCAGTGTTTTGTGTGGTATATGTTTTCAACTCACTTGGATAAATGGTAAGAGTGTGTTCCGTATTGTAAGGAACCACCAAACTATCTTCCAAAGTGGCTGCATCATTTTGCATACTCACCAACAGTGAATGAAAGTTCCATTGCTTTTATGATTTTTTAAGACTTGGTTTTGGTAAGTGGAAAATATAATAGAGAAACATTTGGGGGTGGAGAAATTCAGAGCCACACATCCCTGTCTTGGACTGTCCTGCTGCAAACAATAAGAGAGGTAATGGACAGTGAGTGGATATCAATAAAAGAGACCAGGGTGATATCTTCACTCTGTTACTTCTCTCATCTATGGTCAAAACAAGTTACTCTGTCCACCTTGAGCTTTATCTTCTCTTATATAAAGATTGAGACAATAATACCAACTTCCTTAGACTATAGTAAATGTGAAACAAGATAATTCATGTGAAAACACTAGCATAATCTTGAACATATAATAGGAACTCAATAAGTGTGCTTTCATTTGAACAACAGGGACTAAGCTAATTTTCACAAAATTTTTGTGACAACATGATGATAACCAGTATCTTCTCCCTCTACTTCAAGTTCCTTTATTATAATTATAAAGTCCTGTGACTAAAACAAGGAAATTATTAATGTGAGCAGAATGTCCTAGTTGCTAGTTCCACATTTCAAAATTTAAGGGGCCAGGCGCGGTGGCTCAAGTTTGTAATCCCAGCACTTTGGGAGGCAGAGGCGAGAGGATTGCCTGAACTCAGGGGTTCAAGACCAGCCTGAACAACATGGCAAGACCTTGTCTCTACAATAAAAATTGAAAAAAAAATAGCCGGGCATGGTGGCACATGCCTGTGGTCCCAGCTGCCTGGAAGGATGAGGTGGAAGAATTGCCTCAGCCCAGCAGGCCAAGGCTGTGGTGGCTGTGAGCAACGTGTCACTGCACTCCAGCCTGGGTGACAGAGTGAGACCTCGACTCAAAAATAAAATGAAAAAAAAATAAAACAAAATAAAAATTTAAAGGACTAGACATGTCATTCAGAGTCCTTGACTTATGGGAATCTCAGCCTTTTGAACACAGAACAGCACACTTCCAAGGGCTTTTCCTACCCAGTCACATCTCAGCAGCTAGGGCCAATATGGGAGTGGGTCAGTGCAGGTGGTCTATTTAATTCTTTTCCATGACAGCCTGGCTGACCCTCACCTTTGCTCTGACAAAAATGGTTAGCACCATCATGCAATCATGGCTTCACTACAACCTTTAGGGAGGTCAAAAGTTGCAATCACCCTGTAACATTTTCACTCATCTTCCTGTACTTACCACAGTACATACAATGACCAGTGAGACCCTTTTGCAATGCTCACATGGTGGGCCATATTTTTCACTGCTTTTGATATATATGTATATATATATATATATATATATATAGGCAAATGAGATATATATAGGCAAATGAGTGTGCACATGTGTGTGCACGTGTGTGTGCAGACACGTTGCCAGCAGCCTAATTTGTTTTAAACTATTATAAATATATTTCAGATTCTGCTTCTTGTCCCTGAACTTGGTTTCAGTCTAATGTAATTCAAAGTACACAAACACCCTTTGGCCCTCAGTCTCAGCACTGTATCCCATATGACACTCTTGACTGATGATCTTCATTTAAGGACCAGCTGTGAGCAAAGTGAATCTAATAATAGTGCTTGATTGTTCAGGTGGGCCAACTTTCTACATTGATCATTATTGTAGATGTAAACAGTCTGTCAATTACTGTTTAGGTACTACCATATGTATAGCATTGTCTGAGTGGGAAATTATGAGTAAAGACAAGGAGAAAGTAAGACTCAAAGACGAGAAAGTTATGATTGATTCACTTTCAAAGTTTTATAAACTATGAATAAATTATGACTCCTTGGTTGGTGGGGGAACCTGCTGATTGGCCTCTATTACTAAATAATTATTAACATATTCCAGCCCAACTATCTCTAAGTTTACATAAAGATCTAGCATTGTGACTGACAGAAAACCTCACAAAATGTGAGCTGTGGAGGTGAAGTTGCCTTTACATTTAAAAAATTCTATATTGAGTTTACAGGGTCCAGTAGGTAGAAATTATACTTTAGGCTATAGAGTGTGGAAGGAAGACTGGTGACATTTCAGCAAGAATCTGAAAGGATCCTGTTATTATATTACTTACTGGGAGAAGGATATTCTGGAATCAAAACTCCAAAAGTTATAAGATTATAAGACGAAATAAATTTTTTTTGATCTGAGAAAAGATGGCTTTGTGTTGTTTAAAGGAAACAGAAGTATGAGTTAGGTATAAATGTTTATATCCTCATGAAGTAATAAGTAAACAAAGGCGATCATATTGTAGAGTTCACATCCCTGCTTTATGTTTGCAGTTGCAGGAAGATTATAGAAATTATATTCAATATTTTTTTCTGGAGTAATATAATATTAGCTATAAAACGATTGGTGATTCCCTCCTAGGCTCCATTGCTGAGATTAGCTAATTTAGACATCACTGGATCAATTGTTAACATATCTCTGTTAGTCATCAAGAAAGTAGAAATAATGTGGGTAGTTATGTTACCATGCTTTTAAAAAATTATATATTTTTTAATTGAGAAAACTTGTGTATACTTACAGTTGTACAGCATGATGTTTTAAACTATGGATATTTTAGAATGGCTAAATTAAGCTAATTAACATGCATTACCTCACATATTTATTTATTGTGAGAACACTTAAAACCTACTCTTTTAGCAATTTTCAAGTAGACAATGCAGGTGTACAATACAGTATGGTTAGTTATTATTAACCATAGTCACCGTGTTGTACAATAGATCTCTTAAACTCATTTCTCTTGCTAATTGAAATTGTATACCTTTTGATCAATATCACTCCAACACTCTCTCTTCCCCACACCATCCCAGACTCTGGGAACCACCGTTCTACTCTCTGTTTCTGTTTTTGGAAGTTCAATTTTTTTAGGTTCCATGTATAAGTGAGATCACGTGGTATTTGTCTCTCTATGTTTTAAAACATAAAATTGCAATGTTATCTCCAGGGCTTGTGTTTGACCTATGCCTACTATATAACTACATTTGTATGTTAAAATATTGAAATACTTCCATAGAGATTTGATAATAATTGCTTCCTCTAGTCGCCCTAATGCCCTCCCAGAAAGTCAGCTGACCTAGATCCTCTCCTGGGCCCTCCCCTCATCAAATCCTCCACTATAGTTTGTAAAAGTTATCGTATCACTTCATCCTCTATTGCCATACGTCTTTGCAATATAATTTTTGGCTCTTCCTGTCAAGAGGCAGGGTGTCTTTTTTTACCCCTTGAATTTGAGCTGAACTTGGGACATGACTATAAATAAAATGCAGTATAAATGATGTTATGTCAATGATAATCTTAGGCCTAAACAAGCTTTGTGCACATCTGCCATTTCTCTCAGAAACATTCTCTAGAGACATAGGAACAAGCCTAAGATACCCTGGTGGAATATGGGAAACCACGTGGAGTAGAGATGAACCATCCCAAAAAGGCACCTCAGACTAGACTGAATTGGCAGCTGACCAAAATCGTGGGAGTCAGCCTAGCTAAGATCAGGAGAACCAGTTGAGTCCAGTCCAAAATCCTACCCTCAGATTTATGAGCAAAATAGATGGTTACTATTTTAAGTCTCTAGGTTTTCAGATCATTTCTTATGTAGAAACATTTATTACACACTTATAATATCACAATAATATACAGTATTACATACACAGAAATAGGTAAATAATATACCAACAAACCAGCACATAAGGGCTAAACAACAGGTATAGCAGGGGTCCTCCAGAAACCTGCTCTCATGGCAAGGCCCGTCTCTATTTCATTTGGTTGATCCTCATGATGGAACAATCATTTTTTTCGGATGAGAGTGTGAGTCTTTGCATTTTTAAAATTCTATATGGAGTCTACAAAGTCTAGTAAATAAAAACTATACTTTAGGCTATATAATATGAAAAGAAGATTTATCACTTTTCACCAGAAGTCTGAAAGGATTCTGGTACTGAAAAGATCCTAGGTGTGTAAGTAGATTACTTATGTGCCAAGCTGTTATCATTAATTTGTCATTTATAATTAGAAATACTGATTATATTTTATATAAATTTCTTAAAAGTTTATTAAAATTTATTTTTCACAATCACTGTTTGTCTTACTAAGATTAAATAGAAAGAAAAACTTTCTACTCAGGTTAAATTTCTTTCTGGGTAAAAGTGAGTACAAAAGAAGACAATCTAAGTTTTAAAAGTGGATAAAAACCAAATGAGCCTTACAGACACCTGCACATGGGTGTTTATAGTAGTTTTATTCATAATCACCAAAATATGCAACCAAATAAGGTGAATGAAAAAATAAACTGTGGTACATCCAGACGGTGGCATATTATTCAGCACTAAAAAGAAATGAGATATCAAATCACAAAAGGCATGCAGGAAACTTAAATGCGTACTACTATGTGAAAGAAACCAGCCTAAAATGGCAATACAATAGGTTTCCTGCTATATGACGTTCTGGAAGAGGTAAAAGTGTGGAGATAGTAGAAAGATCAATGGTTTCTGTGAGTTGTGGGGGAGATAGAATGAATAGGTAAGGGGAGAAACTTTCATTCCTCCTTATCAGAAACAAGAGAGATTCCTGGAACAAGAACCTTCCTATGAGCCTATTCCTAACCCTGATATTTCCCAGGAGGAAGGAAAGTGAGTTAATAGCTAAACTCTTAATTTTGGTAATTACCACAGAAGACCAAGGTACACACCAAGAGTTTATTGGCTAGATTTGCTTCCTTAAAACTACTCTAGGGCAGAAAAGAACTACTATGATGTATCAAAAGTTGACTTCTTTCTGCTCCAAAGCCCAATAAGACCTGTGTTGGGGTGGCTAAAAATTCAAGGCCTGAAATCATTCTTTCTGTTTCCCTTTTGCTAGAGTCCTCTTACTTGGTGCATTAAGTACACAAGATATAGGAAAAATAATTGTACCTTAAAAAGAGAGGAACCAATGCCAAGATAGAATGGGACACATATAGAAAGGAGTAGGCAATGGAATTATGGATGCTTTGTTTGGGTGGAATTTGGAAATCCCAAGGCAAACCTGGAATTCCCCAAATTTTCTACTGGGAAGTGGTTGAAACTCCTCCATGCCTTTTATCTTATCTGTAAGACAAAAGGTGATTCTAGAATTCCACCCCAGGTTTATCTCCTCTGTTTAAAGGGCAGAACATACCTTTTCTAAGGATTTCTTTCTTTCTTTTCTAAGGATGTCTTCCTTAGATCAGTTGCCACCTTTTTTCAAGTCTGGTACATTGCTCTGTTTGTTGTCGGGTTTAAATCTTGGTTACTTGCCTAGAGAAGGAGAGTTCTGGGGTCTCTGAAGAATATTTGTTAACATGAGACATAAGATTTTAATTGAGTATCCCAAAGAAAAGAAACCTTTTGTTGGAAACACAGCCTTTTTTTCTTTTTTAGCTTTTCAATTCAATTTTCTAATTCAGAGAAAATGTCTTCTCTGCTCCTTTCCAGTGTAAGATATAAATGAATCTAAATTTAGTTGAATTTTCACATCATCACAGCACTGATTTTCATGGTTTGAGTAAATCAGACCATTGGGGCACTCTTGACCATTACTCCTAGACCCCAAATTTTAATATGCTATTTTCTTACACCTTTCTCCTTTGATTCAAATTTTCCAGCACCTTTGTCAGCATATTTATTTTCTAATCATCTTTTTAATACTCAAGTTCAAGAGGCAAATGTTTGAAAAATGTTTCCTTCCTGACGCATTTCCTTTCTCTCCTCAAGCCTAAGGTCTCACGCAGTTGTGATGTTATGGTGTGCCCATGCATGTGTGCATGGGCACACATGTTACATGTACATGCATGCGTGTGCATGCTTGCCTGTGTGCACTTGCCTGTGTTTGTGTGTGCGTATGGGGAGTGGCGTTTAAGAATTGGAGAGAGTGAATGGGTTACTGTTTGTCTTTCTGAGGAATATCAAATAAAATTTATGCAAAATCTATTTTTCTTTCTCAATTCAGCATTAATTTATCTGGACTTATAAAATAATTTTATTTTTTACTTCAAATATATGATTTTACATCATTAACCCTTTTCATGCATTTGAAAGATAGAGGCAATTGTACAGGAAAGGAAAGGAACAGAAGCCATTAGATTTTTAACCTCAAGTTTCAAGAAAAATTCAATTAGAAGAGGTAAAAAAAAAAAGTGTGTTCCCTGTAAAAAAGTCAACATTGTCAACAATATTAATTTTTATATGGCTTCCTATTTGATAACATATATAAATATCATTATTTATTAGAAATAATCATTTACTTAATATTAGGTTTTGTTCCTAAATACCATAGTTTCTTGTCATCAAAGAAAGTTCTCCAACAATGCTATTTCATAAATTGACCTGTCGTTTTACTTTTTTAATTGCAACTTATTTAAATTTAATGAATAGATACCACTTACCCATAGTAAACTCTCTTTTCTTACCGCCAAATAGGAGTGATCAATATCTTACAGTGAAAAAAGGTGTAGCATTTAGCAGTATATTACCACAGTATTATTGGACTGGCCAAGATCTAGGATGAATCTTTGTATACAGATAAATTCTGATAAAAAAGACAACCAAGAAATAGAGGGAGAAAAAGAAATGCTAAGAATAAAGCTTATATACATAAAACATTTTTTATTTTAAAATTCACCAAACCTAGTTCTGTTTGAAAGAAAGTGATGAAAAAAAGTGCTGCCTATGTGGACTGAAATTAGTACTGTCTGTTTTAGGAAAGTCACCAATTCAGGAGCTGATCGTATTGTGGAAGCCAAAAAATGTGGAGGCTTAGTCACTATTCATTAGGTACCAGGAAAAGACTACTACTTTATTAGAAAAACAAACAAACAAACTAAACACTAGATTAAATGAACGGGTAGGCCATAAATGAGTACTTAACTTTCATCTCCAGTCAGAAATGGCTATATGTTGTGTTCTTCCAGATAATTCTGCCATTTTGAGAAAAAGACATTTCAACCTTACCAAAAATTACAAGTAAATAAAATTATAAAATAAAACAATAACAAAAATCAATCAAAGGACAACAACAACACCCTGTGACAATTAGTTTTGTTAATACCAAAGGTACAGTTAGAAACTCTAAAAAATTGCTTGTGTACACCATCAGTGCAATGCACTGTAAGTTTCTTCTTGGCAGTCACCTACAAAGAACTGCAGTGTATGCATACTGTAGATTGTTCACTATAGCCATAAATAAGAACGGCTTGGCCATTATTCATATCTGTTGACTGAATATTACTCTTGGGAAAGATCTAGACTCTGGACTTTTTTCTTAATAAGCAGTCTTCCATGAACAAATTCTGGTCAACAGTGAACTGGAATGACACCTAAGTTGCCTCCTTGGTTTTTGGTGGGGCAAAAAATAACTTAAATCACCTCTCTTGACCAATTCAGGACATGTTTTATATTATCTAAACCTATTTAATTCATGTGGCACAGATTTAAAACAAATAGGCTTTTATTTAGAAAATATTTTATTTTCTACAATCTAGAATCACATCCCAATGCTAATATTTTTATATGCAAATCCATTTTACATAGTGTCACAGTATGGATTTGTTTCAAAGCACCACACCTTGCAAAAACACATCTTGTCTCTAAAATTCACAAAGCATTCCATCTGAAGCTGTATTCTATATTTTTCTATAGATATTTTGGATATGATAGACAGTAATTGCATGGGAAGTATTAGGCTTAGACGTGTATCATATTTTATTTTGCTTTTTTCCTTATATTTTTCCATCATGAGGTCTGCACCAACTGTTTCTCTCTTTTCTCTATAGGCAAAATCCTATAAATCTGTCTGGAATATAGACTGTCCTTGAGTTGTAGTCTGCTTATCTAGAATTGCCTTATGAAAATTAAGCTCTTCTGCACCAAAGAGTGAACTCATGATGCAATTTGTTTGCTGTAGAGAAAAGTATTCTTATTCTCTGACAGGATTAGGTCGTAGGACACAAAGAGTCTTCTAGCTAAATAACATACATACTGAGCAGCGTCCAGGGCCTCAGGCCACGGGGGCCCAGGCGCTGGTGGCTGAGAAACTGCCTCAGGGCCCACCACTGCCAAGTATGAGGGAAGAGCCCCCTGGCCTGGAGGCTGGCTTTGCCTCAGCTGACCACTCTTGTCAGGAGAGGGAGACTTGGAAGGCTAGGATCGACTAGCCAGTGGAGCGCAGAGCATCCCTAATGACAGTCCCACCAGTGGTGAGGGCGCCCATACTGTGGATGATGAGGATTCCGGTGGAGAGGTGCATACCTGTCAGCTGTCAGAAGGGACAGATTGTCTGTCCAAGAAACAGACTGGCGATCTTTCTCATGAGGACTGAGACTTGGAGTTGAAAGCAGATCAAGGGAATCCATTTGATGGTAACGACATCCAAGAGAGCATTTCTCAAGAGGTCAGACCCTGGGTGTGCTGTGCCCCACAAGGAGACATGATCTATGACCCCCGTTGGCACCATCCACCTCCACTGATACCCTATTATTGCAAGATGGTCTTTGAAACGGGACAGTTTGATGATGCCGAAGCTTGAGTGTGGTGCTTTCAGCCTCTGTGTGGGTGGCCCCTCCAGGTCAAGGTCTTTTTTCCTGTCTTTGAGGTGAGACGTCATATCTGAGAAAATGGTCCCAGGGATCCCTGAGTCTGGGGTACACAGACCGACGTTATATATGATCCCGCTGTACTCCCTTTTCTGTTGGTGTTTTTAATGGGCTCCTCCTTGGAACGTGTGAGTGTTCGTGTCTGTGTCAAGGTGAGTTGCGTTCTTTATAAAGGTAGAAAATTAAATCAGAAAAAAAATGAACATACATACTGAGACACAATGCTGTTTTTCTCTACAATCTTTCTTTACAGATACAGACAGCTCCTATTACAGATCAACTTTGTAACTTGGCTGATGAGTCACATCCAATGAACTCTCTCAGTCTTGTAGAGAAGTACCAAAAATTTAACCACTCACAGAATTTTATTAATCTGTCTGTTCCCATAGGAATATATAAAAATGAGAAACGACAAAGAAACTCTGCTTTCTTATTCACTAAAAATCTTGATTGAACCTTAATAATGGTCAAATGACTATTTTCAAGACTGATCTTTAGGGGAAAAGTACTAACCTTAGAATCTTTTTTTAGCTCTATCCCACCTAAAACCTCTGACTAAAAAAGTCTGAACCTAAACTCATGTCCTTCTTCCTCTTTGGGCTTTCTTCGTGTAACTGCTACTTGTCAACCCAAGTTAGAAACCTAGGTTCATCTTTAACTCCTTGTTCTTCCTTGCTTTTCAAATTTAACACATTTGTGTATCAAATTTCCTGCCAATTTCACTTTTTGATTAATTATCTAGTCCACTTGCATCATTCCAAATGAGCAGCCATCAACCTAATTGGACTCTTATGATCTCTCTACTAGACAACTGCACTCATGTCTACATTGATTTTTCATCTCCAGACTTAGCATCCTCCAGTTCATCTTCAATGCAGCCAACAGAATATGTCTAAAATAGAATGTTTGACAATTTCTGAACTGGAACTGCATAATGTTCTTTTACCATTCATTAATTGACAAATACCAAGCACTTTAACAGTCTTTAAAGGACCTTCATATTATAGCACTTACCTTTTTTTCAGGCTATAAAACCTGGTGTATTTTATTCATCAAGATGTTTGTTCAATACTCAGTCTTTACCCACATTAGTCCTAGCCCCCATCCTTTTACCTAATTTCTAAGCAGCGTTTCAAGCCTCAACTCAGATGTAACCTTTGCTAGGAAGTTTTTTCTCTTTCTCACTTCTCTGGGTTTAAAAACTATTCCTTCAGTATCTCTAATATTATACTTCCTATTTTGATTTCTAATTTATATTTATATGTTTGTTTCCCCTATTCAAGAGCCGGAGCTAAAACATTCAATTTTGTGTCTTACATAATGCCTGGCACAAGATAAATGAAAACTCAATGTTGGTTAAGTGAATTTGGTCTTTAACAAGTCATGGAGCTTAACAGGTAGAACATAAAACCTTGGGATTTATTACTTAGGAAGACCATGGAATTACCTCTTCATCAATAAACCAGGGGCTAATAATTTCTAAATTTCAGAGCTCCTGTGAAGATTAAGTTAAAAAACAAAACAAAAAACTCTCGGTGCTCTCCATCAAAGTAAGTGGATCCTCCACCTATCCTACTTCTTATATTAAAATGTTGATATTATGCTTTATAATTCCCTCTTCTCCTTCTCCAAATTAAGAATAATATTGATTATACCTCAACAATACTTATGGACTCCTACTTCTTTGTGTTACCACTACCATAATCTTTATCTAGGACATCATCTTTGTTTGGCCATCTTGAAAGCATCCCAACTTGCTATTTCTACTTTTATTCTTGTCCCCTTTAAATCTTTCCTTATTTTAACAGCCAGAATAATCTTGTCCCCTTTAAATCTTTCCTTATTTTAACAGCCAGAATAATCATTTAAAAATAAAAATCTTATCATGCCCTCCAACTGCTTTAAAGAGTTTCCACTTTCTGGAATGAAATCCTTCACCTGCCTGACTCCTATCAAACCTTCTCAAGTTAAATGTCACAACCTCAAGAAAGTCTTACCTGACCCCCATATCCTAATTAGTTGTCTGTTCTACTCTGTCATAGCACACTAAATATTTTCTTCTTAATATTTCTTATACTGTGATAATATATTTTCTATCTGAGTATTTATGGTTTGACCCCATCATTAGATTATATGTTTTTATAAACAGGGATGGTAGATGTCTTGTTCACTAGGTGCTGAGAATAGCTTACAGTTTTACAGAACAGTTTTTCAGTGTATGATTTACATTCACTTAAAATCCAGGGATTGGCCTCTCTCATCACCTCCTGGTTCTTCCTAAGGTCAAACTGATATTGTCCCAGTGATTTGCACTTCAGCTGTGCCTATATGAGAGCCAACCAATGAAACCTGAAACAACTTATTTGGATCTTGTAGAACAAGTAGTAGGTTGATGGAGACTATAGCTCTTATTTTTATCTGGTTCTAATTATGTCATATGTCTTAATTCAGCTATCCTCCTTAGTTTATATATGTTCACTATCAAAAAATCCTAAGTGGTGTAGAACAAGAAGTCCATTTCTAAAGAGTACTAAGCAAAGTCAGGGGAGAAGGAAGTCTGCCTTTTCCAGAATTCATAAGATTCTGCTGGGTGATTAAGAAAAATGCAGCTCCCTGGATTCAGGGATTCTGATTTAGCAGCAGTTACTTTTAAAAATTTTCCCAAGTTCATCTGACAGAGGTGATCCAGGGACACCTCTGTGACAACACTATTATAAGCAATTAATGAAAATATTGAAGCTGTTTTTACATAAGCACCTATTCATGAGTCATGGGTTTGTATGCCCTCTCAGCATTGAAATTCAGATATTCCAAGTACTGGGTGGTGGGTGCCTCACCAGTCTTCTCAGGGCATGGCCCTCTCTTCTTTCACTTGGCTGGGTTCAAACAAGCTGGCTATGGAGCTGATATCACAGTTTTGTTTTGTTCTTGAGACCCTAGAGGGCCTTCTTATCCTTTTTTAACTATAGAAAATGGTTCACTTTTACCCTGTTTTTCCTCAGAAAGCTAGTGTCTGGTAAGGTGGAATGACAGACAGCTCAGAGCAAGGAAGTACTCCACTCTCTCCCCCTTAAGGAGGGGCCAGTTCCAAGAACAGGACTTTCCTGGAACTTGACCAGAAAAGTCCATAACACTTACACCTCCTCTTTTTTTTTTTTTTTTGAGTTGGAGTCTCACTGTTGCCCAGACTGGAGTGCTGTGGCCGCTCCCGGCCACCGCAGCCTCGACCTGCTGGGCTCGGACGATCCTTCCACCTCAGCCTTCCAAGTAGCTGGAACAGGCGTGCGCTACCATACCCAGCTAATTTTTTTATTTATTGTGGAGATGAGGTCTCGCCAAGTTGCCCAGGCGGGTCTCGAACCCGCGGGCTCAGGCAATCCACTCACCTCAGCCTCCCAAGGCACGGGATTACAGGCTGAGCCATCGAGCCCGGCTATACCACCTCTTAAAGGACAAATATCTTCTGGCCCCACAAATACAAATAGCCTACAAGATATTAACTTTTCACTGAATATACGTTGGAGAAAGGAAAACTAATAATTACCCAAGAAATGTCCTTCTGGCGTTACCATGACAGGTGTTGTTTTTGACTAAATGATAATGAGCAAGTAGCTTACCTACAAAATGCTGAAACCATCTTCCAGGGAAGTCTAAATTTCCATGTTAAAGAAATGTGACTGTGTGCATTTCTTTATCAATAATCTCCAAGAAAACGTCCTTGGGAGTCAAATCTCTTATTCAGTTTACACCAAAGAGAAGGGTTTTCCTTGTGGTGTTTAGAGAAAAAGAGGGGGGGCAGACAAGTAAACCAGAAACAGAATTTACCCCGGAGAAGAAGACATTTATTTTGAGAAGCATAGATCCACAGAGTATTCAGAGTATTTGTGGATATAAAATTGAGAACTTGGGTTGATCTTTCCTAATACTATTGGGAAAATAACTAGCTTAATCTCTGAAGTTTGCAGTTGCTTTTTCTAATCCTTTGAGACACAGAAGAGGAAAAGCAATGCAAAACTCGACTTGCATTGTCCAAAACGGGAGAAAATGTGAGTTCTCTATACTTACAGAAGTAAGAGGAAAGAGGAAACAGCTTACAGTTGGCTTCACATTTTATCTGGAAGATGCTCCCATGTCTCCTTAAGGATAAAGCTGCTTCTAATCCAAATATCTGGTCTTTAAGGCACCAGGTTCTTAGAGGTGCAGAACAGCCACTGCCTGCTCAGGAGCGCACACTTGGGTGCCACATAATAGCAACCTGTTGGCAGAGCACTTGTGTCTATTCAACTCCTGGAACCATGTGTTTCTCTGGTGTTCCATTATATGACTGCCAGTAACACAAAGAACTAACCTTTTTGCTCTTCCTCGTTGGTGTCCAAACTCCAGCTGAGTTGTGGATTCTGTGTATTTGTAGTCCGTGATGCCCTGACTGTCAGAAGGCAACTTAGATAAATGCCATCAACACTGTGTCTAGTCTCGAGTGCTGCTGGCCCAATGCCTATGGGATGGCAAACTGCCCTATTCAGTTAACTGCTTAAGCCAGGTATTAACCTCAAGGTCACACTGTGACCCCTGAAACACTGACACTATTAAGCTAAAATTTAAAATCAAAACTCCCAATCTGAATCACTGAAAAACCCTAATACAACTAAATGGATACATTTAATTGCCTGAAAACTGGATCACTATTTTCATTATTATGACCTTTAAAAAAGAGTACAACCTTTTCTTTAATTTAAAGGGCTGTTTAGTAATGCAGACTATTTATGTGTTCTGCCCACACACACAGTGCATGTGTACTTCCTGATATGAAACAATGCAGCCAGGAAACCAAGCTGATCTGAACATTCTTTAAGATGCAGAGTAAGAATGTAGTGTATAAAGTGCCCTGGACTGGTGATAAGTACCATGTCCACACTGCTTGCTCACCATTGAAATCACCTGGAATTGCGGATGAATAAGTATTGTCTATTTTTGGCTTTCATAGTTAAGGATTCCAAGATGGAATCGTTTATATTTTGCTTGGATATTTTTCAGGTGTGCAATTTAGACTCAGCACCTTGAATACATATTAATTTGTCATCGATTGAACACCTGCTATGTGCCAGTTCTGTTATAGAAAGTGAAATTAGAAAGCCAAAGAGAAAAACCCTCCCTGCCCTCAGGTAGTTCACAGTTTAATAAGAGGTTCGGAGATAAATACTGATCATTTTATTAAAGAATTTACAAGTCATCTGAGAAGGAAGAGTTGGTATCAGTACCACAGGAGCCCTTAGCTTCAGAAGATCAGCAGGGAAAGCCTCTGGTATTAGGTAACTATATAGGAAGTATTTTCCAGATAATATGTAAAGAAAAGGGAGAATGCTTTTGGCTGAGGGAGGAGCATGACAGAGGCATGAGAGAACTTGGAACAGACAAGGAGTTGCAAGTACTGTAGATTAGTTAGACTGAGCAAGAGAATAATGTGAGATGAAGCCAGGGAAACAGGCAGGGACTGGGTCATGCCAAGGTGTTTGGATTTTATCCTAAGGGCAATGGGCAGGATTCTAATGAATAGTGACATGATCTGATTGGCAGCTTAGAAAATTCATTCCGGCAGCCTTAGGGAGGATAAATTGGAGGGTGATAATCTTGGAGGCAGGACAGGATAGTTAGGAGGCAATTATAGTTAGGAGAAATATAAAAAGAAGTGGATAAATTTGAATTGGCTCAGCAAAATTAGCACATACATGATTGTGTGTGCGATTATGGAGCGTGAACAACATGGCGGGGCAAAAATCCCTGGAATTATTTTTTGGAGGGCAGCCTCCCCACTAAGTAAGTATTCTAGGGACCCATTGGCATCAGTGTACCAGCTAGGATTGTTGTGAGAGGCTGCGTTTGGTTTCAGTGGATTTTTTAAATTTTTATTTTATTATAGAGCTGTGGGCTACAAGTAAGAATCAACTACACAAGTAGGCTGCATGGACGTAAAGTTTGGGCCTCCAACTGACCCTCATTCCCCCTGGCATAGGACCAGGTGCCCTTGTGTTGTCACATACCCTCCTTTCTCCAGCAGTGCCCAGCAACTGCCAATTCCTCCCTTGTGCTACTGTGATTAATGTTCAGGTTCCACTATGAGTGAGAACATGCAGTGTTCAGTTCTCCTTTTCTGTGATAGATCATTAAGTATGATGGCCTCCAACCCTATCCAATACGCTGTGAAGTTCATGATTTTGTTCTTCTTTGTGGCTGTGTAATACTCCATCAAATATATGTACTCCATTTTGTTTATCCAGTCCACTTTTGATGGGCAGAATGGTTGGTTCCATGTTTTTGCTATTGTGAGTAGTGCAGCTATAAATATGCATGTGCAGATTTTTTTAAAGAATGATTTATGTTCCTTCC